>JAVKPL010003399.1:0-2500 GCA_032173675.1 Gastrolobium villosum
ATGAATTTGATCCAGTTTGATAAAAAAATTTTAAACAAAAATTTATTTAATATGAATGTGATGAACAGTAAAAATAATTATCATAGAAGGAAAACATCAATCACGCACTTGACAATAATAGTAGCGATGGGCTCTAGAATTTTTTTTTCATAAGATGCGTAATATGTGTTGGGTATGCTCTTTTCACTAAGCCCACTGGTTTAGTGAGTGAGCCCAAGAATGAATTAACCCATGAAGCTTAGGGTTTGTAGGATTGGGCAGGGTATATAAATACATTTTCTCCAATTGTGCCTCCTAAGGTAATATGCATCAGAAAGACTCCAAGAGGAAAGTTCATCATCTTGGAACGGTTGCCCACATCATCTTTATTATCTCCTTGAGTCATAGTGAGGAGATTCAACCATAGTAACCGGATTTAGAATCGTTCATGGTGGTATTGCTCTGCAGATCGTGAGGCTAGAGAAGGAGATCTGAACGTGAGGACTAGTCACGCTCGCTTCTTCATCCCAGGTAATCAAAGCGGTGTTCTTCATTCCTCATCGCATCGGTACCACGCGCTTTGCGTTTCCTGATGATATGCCTTCAATTGGATCAGAGCCGGATTTGAGATCAGCTTTGATTTATTTGATTTATTTTTGCGATTTTGAAAATATGGCACCTTTAATCTGTATTTGTTATTGATATTCATGTTTTTCTAATTCTTTATAGTTCATTTTCATAAAAGCTTAGATTTTAATCGGTAAAAATGTTTTAATCTGATGGTCAGGAAATTTTCTCTCGTGTACTTCTCGATTTGTAACAAGGAGGCTAATCTCATATGATTAGGTTTCCTCCTTGCTTTTTTTTTTTTTAATTTTTAGGAATTTTTGTGTATTTTTCAATATTTTGTAAAAAGTCAAGATCGAGAAACCGCGAGGAAGATGCGGTGCAGTACTGTTGGAGACTTTTCGAGGACTTACCGATATACAGAAATTGGGGGCTAACTATATATGGTTGAAAGAGGACATGCAAAGACAACGCAAGGGGTGGGTCCATTGCCACATTGGAAACCGACGCCTCCACACGCGCTGCCACAAGCGGCTGAGAGTGGCAGCCGTCCACTCTCCGTAAAAAAGAATGGGAGAGTGAGGGAGCGTCCCGGCCACCGTTTTCGGGCCGGTTCCGGTGGCGGTGCACTCCTCTCTATGTGGTCCTTCCCGGCGGTTTGGTTCTTGCACTTCGGGTGATGGCCGAGCGGACGGATATTTTCTCTTTCGCGTCCTAGGGTTTCTCGCCAAAGGATTGGGCTTCGGCTTTTTGGGGACTCATGGAAACCCTAAAAAGGGCTTGACAAATACATGGCTTGGAAGAAAGCTCCAATTTCAAAAGTTATAAATTTTATTTTTTATTTTTTAAAATACAAAGGCCATGGATTAAAGTAATTAGAATTTATTATTTAATGTTTTATTGAATGGTATGAATTATATGTGCGATTAACATAGTATTTGCGATGACATGTCATATAGGATAGGAAGGTGCCACATTGTTGCATGATCACATGTGTCATACGCGCAAGTATTTACTATTATGTCATTACCGACTAGTATGATAGTTTATGCCTTAAGTTGCTTTGATTTTAAAAAAATATTTGGTAAAATAAATAAAATTATTTATCATGATTTTGGAAGTAAAAATCTAGATTAATGGTTATATTAATTTTGAAAATTAATTTAATTATTATGATTTTGGTAAAATCTAGAATAATCAAATTGATTATTTTTGGAGTTTAAAATCAAGACAAATATATAAGAAAAATTTCCAAGAGCAATTTTTTATTTTGCGAGTAATTTGTGGGTCTAATAAAATCATGTGTTAAAACACACGCTGCAACATTAATGTATTCATGATTGTTTGGAAGCACACATGCTCATGACCGAATTTCAGGACCTTAACGATTTCAAAAATCAGATAAGCTAGCGATGCAGTGATCGCGTTTTTCCTTACATAGTTTTTGCAATCAAACAAAGGATACTCTCAATTAAATAATTCTTGGAAATTGCAAAATAATGCTTGTGTTGAATGGAGAGATTTAAATTAAGAAATTAATTTAACCTTCAAGCGCAATATAGGACCCTTAAATAAAATTATCATGTGATGCCCCATCGGATAAACATGATTGGATTTTATTAGATTGGATCTAAATAATTATGGGAGGAGATTTAAATTAAGAAATTAATTTAACCTCCAGGCGCATTGTGGACCTATCAATAAAATAATCATGTAAGGCCCCGGATATTATTGGATTTTATTGGGTTAAGTTTCAAAATTTTAATAAGTATACGGCATTTTGAAATTATTAAGATTTAATCTAGTGAAATCTGATTATCCATATCTGATGGAGCCCGCAGGTTTTAAAATTAATTAATTTTTAAAACTTCACCCATTCAACATTCTTGTTTGAGAATTTTCATAAGCCCTGTCGAATTCATTGTTTAATTTCAAAATTATCTTTAATAACTTA
>JAVKPL010003399.1:7500-19922 GCA_032173675.1 Gastrolobium villosum
GATACATATATAGAAACATGTAATCTTTAACTGAAATGACATGCTCAATTCTGGAGCGCCCAAACTCTGTGGATTCTGTATGTGAAAGATTCTGTATGGCGGAGCTCAAGCCATGATAAGGCATCCCTTACCTTATAACCATTCTGATCCCCTTGTGGGTCAGTCACATCAGAATCATTCAGTAAAAGATCACATATTCCATTAGTATTCATTTGGTACCAAAGAAATTCTTTAATTTCTATAAACTTGATTTAAGATCATTTTCATATATAGTATAAGTAAATTCATCAAATTCACAAAGCCAAATATAGACAATAAAGTAAAGGAGTAGAAAGAACTCATAAAGTAATTTTGGCAGAGTAACGGCATATTCACAACTTTTAAAGAAAAAACTTTAAAAATATCAACTTTCAACATGACACATAAAAAATAGAACCAACATAGCTTTCTAAAATATCTAAAAATCAACTTTAAAAGTAAAGGAGAGAATGAGTTGGTTACTCCCAATATTACATTCCCTTTTCTTTTTCTTCTTTCTTTCTTTTTCTCTTCCTCTTCCTCTTCCTCTTCTTCTTCTTCCTCTCTCTTTCCTTCTCTCTCTCTCTCTTCTTCTTCCTAAGTTTCTAAATGGTGGGGTATATAGATTTTGAAAAAGGAATGTAATCATTACTTTTTATAAAAATCTAAGGAATCTTAATCATTATTTTTATAAATATTTTGAAAGTAAAACTGGCCTTGAAGGCCGATGCATGTGAGAGGGAAAAACAAAAATTTTCCTTGCGGAAACACACATGCAAACAGTTTTTCATGCTTTAAGATAGCATGATGTTACCTTATTTACGATCTGATCGCCAGGGAGATCACTTATTAGGTTTGAAGGGTTCAAACCCTCTAACGTTGATCCACACCACCCTTCGTCAATGATGCAAGAACACCTTCTTGAAAGCCACCAGATGACCACCACAGAGAGGCTTGCTATGCGCACAATAGGTGAAGATGGAGGCTAGGTTTAGTGTTTGGAAGAGTGAAGTCTTCAACATGAAAACTTCACTAGAGTGTGGCGCAAAAGAGTGAGAAGAATAGGCTAGGTTTTCTTGTGAAAACCCTAAGGAGGAATTATATCCCCTTTGTGCGCATAAGAGAGTTGGTAAGCAGGGAGAGAATGAGAAGATTTTCCTCACTTGAAAATACCTCAAGATGTGCGCATAGTTGGAGGAGTTGTTGCAATTCAAAATTGCCAACAACCTTCCCTTTGAATCCTCATGAGATTAGGTCCTTATCCTTTCATGATTCTGACCTAATGGTCATCATATGACCACTCACTTATGCGCCCCACTCAGTCCCAAAATGAGTCCAGATACGTTGAGTAGTTAAATTCAAATTTGAACCAACTAACTCACTGATTCTCTCAACCAACCAAATCAGAATTGGAGCACATTTAGTTGACAAGATGACACTCATTTGCAACTAAAGTGGCGCACCATTTCCTTATTGGATGAGATCAAATATCTTCTCTTGATGCAGGGGATTTGTTCCAACAAGATCTCATCTTATCCTTTTGTTATGAAACAACTTTGCATAGCCAATTCAAATTTGAATTCAAACACTTGAATTCAAATGTTCAAACATTTAAATTCAAAATCCAAATTCAAAATTCAAATTTCAAAATCCAATTTCAAAATTCCAATTTCAAATTTCTAATTTCAAATTCCAAATTCGAATTTTAAAATTCAAATTCCAAATTCAAATTTCAAAATTCAAAATTCAAATTTCAAATTCAAAATTCAAATGTTTGATAATTAATTTAACTAATTAAATTAATTAGTAATGTCTTGGACCATCCAAGCCCATTACATGATCCATGCGCCCTCTTCCCTTCAGGTGGGCTTCCAAACAGCTTCTTGGGCTAACAACTATTATTAGGCTCAATACCTTTAAATCTAGTTCATCATGACTACAAGGTGTTAGTGTGACCCATTAGGTCCAACATAGCCTCTGACATAAATGGGTTCGGGCCCAACAAGCCCACAACCTAATTAATGACAACACAGAGCACTAGCAATGCTTTGTTGCCCCAGAGCTAGTCAGAATAATGATTTGATCATCCTATTACACATATTTGGTTACCATATGTATTTCCCTTCGTCTCGGTTATCTTCCCATTAACAAATGTATCAACCGCGGTTTAGGGTAAGCTTTATTCGAAATAGGGAATCTTCAATTTACTGACTCTAAAGGCAGATCTTATCATGATCTTTTTTACTATGCATAGATTCACGAGTCCCTGTAAATGTCATCCCGATTTCTCCGATTTACAGATAACCTAATCTCTCACAGAGATTTGACGAATTCCTTCAGCCTATCACCCTAGCCTGCACTCTTTCAGGACATGCCCAATAGTATACCTATGAGTCTCCATGTTTCAGGCAGACAAGGCATACAATCAAAGAATGTCTTCTAGAACACAGTCTAGGTAATAACCTCTGGTCTAAGAAAAGACATACCCAAATATAAAGAGACTACTCTAATGATACTATCGGTGAGATTTTCTCATAAAGTCTCTTTTTGGGTCTGTTCAGTGCGAGCTATACTCTTATAGATCCACCCACGACTTTAGCTAAGACATCTCCATATCTGTAGCACATGAGGTCTTTACCTTGTATCCATATACAAGTAGATAAGTCATGCTAGTCTTACCCGAGATCACTGATCCCCAATCTCAGTGTCTCTAGACTAGGAACATAAAATTAGGAATAAACGTGCGATATCCTTGAATCCTCATGATCGTGATCTCATCACAGGTACTCAAGAGATACCTGTTCTATTCCAAGGGGTTTATCCAGTTTGTTCATGTAATATTAACAATAATATCGAGACATAATATGAAACTGAATAAAGAGTGCTTTTATTCATTTGCGACAAAAAGTTCTACATCTAGTGTCCTTTATTTAATCAAAAGATTATCTCTAGGACACCCATATACTAACATATTTAAGGAATCTTAATCATTACGTTTATAAATGTCTAAGATATTTTATCAAAATATCTAAGATATTTTATATATTATTATTATTATTATTATTATTATTATTATATATATTTTAAAATATTACATTTTCCCTCTCCTAATTAAAACTTTGTCCTCAAAATTTAGACATATCTTATAAGAAAAATTCTGGAAAATTCTGTCGTAATTCTTCTTCTTTTTCCTACGTAGCCTCTTGCGGTGAAAGTCCTTCCCAACGCACTTTAATTAACGAGATTATCTTATTTCTCAGTTGCTTTAAACTTTTATCAAATATTTGAGCAGGTCTGGTCTTAATAGTCAGATTCTCTTTAACGTGTACCGAATCTATATCAAGAATGTGAGAGGGATTTGGGACATACTTTCTAAGCTGAGAAAGATGAAAAACACTGTGAAGATTGGAATGATGAGGTGGAAGAGCAAGTTGGTAAGCAACTGGCCCCATTTTTCGAAGTATTTGAAATGGACCAATATACATAGGACTCAATTTCCTAACTTTGAGGGTTCTGTCTACACCTGTGGTAGGAGAAAGTTTATGAAAGACATGTTCTCCTTCTTCAAAAGACAAAGGTTTTCTCCTGTTATCAGCATAATTTTTCTGTCTGCTTTGTGCTTTTTCAAGGTTTTTCTTTATCATCTGAATTTGTCTTGAGGTTTCTTGGACTTATTCCGGTCCCAATAAATGTTTTTCTCCTTTTCATACCAACACACTAGAGATCTACACTTTCTTCCATAGAGTGCCTCATATGGAGCCATTCCAATGCTATAGTGGTAACTATTATTATAAGCAAACTCTATTAATGGCAGGTATCTACCCCAACTAACTCCTTTTTCAAGGATGCAAGCTCTCAGCATATCCTCTAAAGTTTGAATGGTTCTCTTAGTTTAACCATCATTTTGAGGATGATATGTTGTACTAAGTGTCAACTTAGTTCCAAAGGCTTGCTGTAAACATCCCCAAAATATAGAAGTAAATATAGGGTCTCTATCTTACACAATACTTAGAGGTACCCCATGAAGTTTGACAATTTCTTTTATATATAGCTGGGCAAACCTCTCAATAGAATATTGAGCCCTAATTGGTAGAAAATGAGCAGATTTGGTTAATCGATCAATGATTACCCAAATTGTATCATACCTCTTTTGGGTTCTTGGTAAACCCATTACAAAATCAGTGGCTACGCTTTCCCACTTCCATTCTGGTATGTCTTATGATTGAAGTAATCCTGAAGGCTTTTGGTGTTCAATTTTCACTTTTGACAAACTAAGCACTTTGAAACATACTCAACAATATCCTTTCTCATTCTTGGCCACCAAAATATTTTTTTCAAATCTTGATATATTTTAGTGGAACCACGGTGAACTGTGAACTTACTGCTATGTGTCTCATCTAAAACTTTTTTTACCAACTCTTCCTTCTTAGGTACAACATTTCTTCCTTGAAATTTCACCAAACCATCTTCCCCTTTGGTAAATCCTTCTTGTTTCAAAGATTCTTCTAAACCAGAATCTTTCTGTTGAACTTTTCTGACTTTATCTATCAGCTTATTATCTATTTTTATTTCACTAATACCTAAACTTTGAGGCAATACAGTCACAGATAATTTCATATCTCTAAATTTTCCCAACAATTCCATTTCTTTGACCATTAAATGTGACACGTGAAGAGATTTTTTGCTTGAAGCATCAGCTACCACATTAGCTTTTCCTGGATGGTATTTAAGTTCAAAATCATAGTCTTTCAAAAATTCCATCCACCTCCTCTACCTCATATTCAATTCTTTTTGGTCAAATAAATATTCAAAACTCTTATGATCACTAAAAACATCAAACTTGACTCCATACAAATAATGCCTCCAAATTTTAAGGGCAAAAACTACTACAACTAATTCTAAATCATGGGTTGGATAGTTTTTCTCATAAGGTCTCAATTGTCTTGATGCATAAGCTATAAGTTTTCCTTCTTGCATTAAGACACATCCTAATCCTTTCCTAGATGCATCACTGTAAATCTCAAATCTTCCTAATGGATTGGGAATTATTAAATTGGTGCAGATGTTAGCTTATTCTTTAAATCTTGAAAACAATCTTCACATTCTTGTGTCCAAATAAAAGGAACTCCTTTTCTAGTTAACCTAGTTAAAGGTAACACTAGTTGTGAAAATTCCTTAATAAATCTTCTATAATATCCTGCCAATCCTAAGAAACTCCTGATCTCAGTGATAGTCTTAGGTCTCTCCCGTGTATTACAGCCTCAATTTTACTAGGATCAGCTGTCACTTCTTCTTTTGAAATAACATGCCCTAAGA
This sequence comes from Gastrolobium villosum, assembly GCA_032173675.1. Classification (NCBI taxonomy): domain Eukaryota; kingdom Viridiplantae; phylum Streptophyta; class Magnoliopsida; order Fabales; family Fabaceae; genus Gastrolobium; species Gastrolobium villosum. Next base: position 12,835 of record JAVKPL010003399.1, read on the forward strand.
ACTTAACTTCTTCCATCCAGAATTCACATTTTGAAAGTTTGGCATACAATTGCTTATCTTTCAAAATTTGTAATAGTATCCTTAAATACTCCTTATGCTCTTCTTTATTCCTAGAATATATTAAAATATCATCTATAAACACCACTACAAATTGATCTAGGTAAGGTCTAAAAATTCTGTTCGTATAATTCATAAATACTGCTGGAGCATTTGTCAATCCAAAAGGCATCACTAGATACTCATAATATCTATACCTAGTCCTAAAGGCTGTCTTTGGAATATCTTCAGTCTTAATTTTGATCTGGTGATATCCTGACCTTAAATCTATTTTAGAAAACATTGTGGCTCCTTTCGGCTGATCTAAAAGGTCATCTGTCCAAGGCAAAGGACATTTATTTTTAATGGAGACTTTGTTTAGTTGCCTATAATCCACACACAACCTCATACTTTCATATTTTTTCTTGACAAAGAGCACTGGTGCTCCCAAAGGTGACACATTTGGTCTGATGAACTGCTTTGACTTAAGTTCGTCTAATTGTTTCTTTAGTTCAACAAGCTCTACAGTTGACATCCTATAGGGTGCAATAGAAATTGGCCGAACTCCAGGTATTAGGTCAATAGAGAATTCAATTTCTCCATTGGGGGTAAACCTAGAACTTTATCCGGAAAAACCTCTGAGTATTCAGAGACAATAGGGATACTGGCTGCATCAGGTTTAGCCTTTGCTTCTAAAAGATTAAAGAGAACATATCCTTGTGCTCCATTTAACAAACTCTTCCTAGATTGGGAAGTTGACAAGAATAAAGATTCATTGAGAAGTTCTGACTCTTTTATGAAAATTATACTTTTATCATGACAATCAATGACCACACAATTAGCAGACAACCAATTCATACCAAAAATCACGTCTATATCAATTATAGGTAAACAAACTAAATCTACCTCAAATAATCTTCCTTCAAGTCGAAGAGGAAAATTTCTACAGACTTGAAATATGGTGAGCTTTTCTCTGGTAGGAAGAAAAATTTCAAGATAAGAAGGTAAAATGGAAATTGGTAATTTTAAATTTTGAGCAGAAGATAAGGATATGAAAGAATGAGAAGGCCCAAAATCAAAAAGTACAGTTATAAGAGAATCTTGTATTAAGCCCGTACCTTGAACCAAGTTTGAAGCTCGAGCCGCTTCCAGACCACTTAGGGTGAAAACTCTTCCTCTTGTTATAGGTTGGTTTGATGAATTATGATCTTGATTCTGAGGATAATTCCTCAACATATGTCCAGGCTTCCCACACTTAAAGCACACACCTCTTCCTGCCAAGCATTCTCTAGCATTATCTTTCTTGCATTTTGGACATACCTGAATTTCGAAATCCGTCTGACCCGCATTCTTTTTTTTGGATAAGATAGGAAAGAAAAGACAGAAAGAGAGGACTAGCTACCAACCAGTCTGGGATACACAGCTCCCAACTGGTCTTTCCTCAATAAACTAAAACAGAAAGCGGGAGGAGAGTCTAGGATCTCCACATTCCAATCAAGGTGAGCAGAAGAAGCAGCTAGGCTATCAGCAACCGAATTGCCTTCCCTATGAACATGGGCTAGTTTCACTCTCCAGTCCCATTTTAGACAAGTCTGAATTCTCAAGACCAGAGACCGATATGGTTGAGAAGCCATGCAGTCCTTCTCCACTAGCTTAATTGCAGTCATGGAGTCACTATCCAGACACACTCTTTTGTAGCCTCTATCCCAAGCAAGTCTCAGACCTTGAAGGATCCCATTCAGCTCAGCAGAGAGGGAGTTTCCATGCCCAGTGTTTTTCCTGAATCCGACAAGCCAGTTTCCTGCTGAGTCTCTGATGACTCCACCACACGCGGTTTTGCTACCATCCAAGGAGCTAGAACCATCCGTATTGACCTTGAACCAGTCAAGAGGCGGGGGGCTCCAAGTAATGCCAACCACCGTTTTGGGGCAAGGGGTGAGAGAAGCAGCTGACAACATCTTATCTGCCAAGTTCATATTATCAACCAAATTCCTGATGCGGAGAAACGTGCCAAAAGCGTTTGGGGCTTTGTTGTTAAAAACAAAATCGTTCCGGTCTAACCAAATGGACCAGCAAGTAGCACCAAACCAAGTAGCTCTAGTACCATCTCGATCCCCTGAGTTCTTTCTCAGATTACAAACCATCCACTGATCCAGAGGGATATTTGAAAAGTGAGGTGTGAGGCCTGGTCCTAAAACCAGATTCCAAACTCTACGGGCCCAGACACAATCCCTTATCATGTGAAGATTGTCTTCATAAGGATGTGCATCTGGGGCAAGTGGCTGTGCTGCATAATCCTCTTTTCAATCTCTGATCATTGGTAAGGATCCTGTTGTGAAGAAGAAGCCAGAGGAAGAATTGGATCTTATGAGGCCCTTTCCAGTCCCAGGGAATACTCCAAAGATCATTGGAGGGATGAGTGGAAGCTGAAAGTTTTCTATAAGCGCTGCTCACAGAGAAAGACCCATCATTCGACTCATTCCAAATGATGCGGTCTTCACCGTCCTCTGGAAAAGGAGGAGTGTGCCCAGCTATGGTGTTAGTGATATTAGGGGGGAGAAGATGTTGGAACAGATGCCATTTCCACCTGCCATGGACATCCACCAGATCGCTAACGTTCCAAGCAAGGCAATCCTCGGGGATAGGGGAAGAAGCTGAAGATAGAAGAGGGGTCAAATTGAGAAGCCATCTGTCCGTCCAGAATTTTGCTTTGCTCCCATCACCCACCAAGATTCTAGAGTTCTCCGTCACATGGTTCCAACAGTTTTGGACACCCTTCCAGAGATTAGACCTAGCTGAACGTCTTTCTAAGTTCGGGAGCAAATCATCCCCAACCCCATACTTGTTGCGAACGACCTTAACCCAGAGAGCCTCCGGTTTGGAAAGGATCCCATGGCCAATCTTCATCATCATGGCTTTATTCATTAGTCTGGCTTGCTTCAGGCCAACTCCACCACAAACTTTAGGAGAACACATAATCTCCCAGCTGACCAAGTGAACTTTACGGTGATCTGGGGCTGATCCCCAGATGAAGTTCCTTGATGATTTGTCCAGATCATCACACAGCTGTAACGGGAGGTTAACAGATTGCATGGTGTAGGTAGGGAGAGCAGCTAACACTGCTTTGGTAAGGGTGACTCGACCCGCCAGAGAAAGAGTACGATGGCTCCAACTATTCAAGCGGCTGTGAACTCTTTCCAACACCTGGGACAAGGAGCTCTTGGAAACACGTCTATGGTGAAGAGGTATGCCGAGGTATTTGCCCAGGTCTCCTGTTAAGCTAATGTTCAGGCAATCACTAATCTCTTTAGCCTTAGGGAAACAGGTATTCTTGGAGAAGAACACTCTAGATTTCTCTCTACTAACACGTTGGCCGGAAGCATGGCAGAAAGTTCTTAGCACCTGATTAATAAGCTGGGCTTGGTCAACTGAAGCTTCCGCAAACAGGATAACATCATCCGCGAAGAAAAGGTGAGTTAGAGGAGGCCCATTCTTCTTAAGAAACACCGGCTTCCAAGCTTTGACATCTTTGGCAACCTGGATTAAGTGGGCGAGTCTTTCAGCGCACAGGACAAAGAGGTAAGGGGATAAGGGGTCACCTTGCCTAATCCCTCTTCCTGGTTTGAAATCTTTGGTCTTTGAGCCGTTCCACAAGAGGTTCATGGAAGCAGAGCTAACACACTTGTCAATCAGCTTAATCAAATTCCCAGGAAGACCAATTTCCATGAGGGTATCATGAATGAAGGTCCACTCTAAACGTTCATAGGCTTTTTCCAGATCCATCTTTATGGCCATCTAATGCTTAGATCCTTTTTTAACTCTCATGGAATGGATGACTTCCTGGGAAATAATGATATTATCAGTCCCATTCCTCCCGAGAACGAAGCTGCACTGGTTGGGGGATATCCAGGTCTGCATGTGATCCCTTAGGCGATTAGCAATAATCTTGGTAACAATCTTATAGGACACATTGCATAAGCTAATGGGCCTAAATTGATTAATCTTTTCAGGCACCTCGACCTTTGGTATGAGGACCAAGAGTGTTTGGTTGATCTCCTCCACCTTTTCTGGCTTTGAAAAAATATCTTTAATAAGTTGGAATAAAGACTGGGAGATTGTGTTCCACTGAGTATGGTAGAAAACAGCCTGGAGACCATCAGGACCAGGGGCTTTGAATTTTCCCATGTTGAAAGTAACCTTTTTAATTTCTTCAATGGAGGGTAACCTGCCTAACACAGAAGTTATTTCCTCCTCTAGCCTAGGGAAAGCATCTCTAATAGGGAAATCCTCCAAGCCATCCACCTCAGCAGTGTAGATCCTCTCAAAGTAGTCCACGGCCAAGTCAATGATCTCCTGGGTTTCTGCTAACCAGTTCCCCTCCTCATTCTTGATAGCAGATATTTTGTTTCTCCTTCTCCTAGACACTGTGTTAGAGTGGTAGAATTTGGTATTTCTATCCCCCATCTTAATCCAGTTACACCGAGATCTTTGAAACCAATCAATCTCTTCCCTGATGAGGATGCGCTCCAGATCACTCCAGAGGGATCTCAACAAGATGTCCAGGCTGTGATTGTATCTGTAACTGATTTGGTCCTCAATACCTTTAATTCTAGCATGTAACCTGTTCTTCTGACGCTGATTTATCTTGAAAGTACTGTTATGCCAGTCAATAACTTTGTCCTGGAAAGAATCCCTCGCTTCTGACCACCTGTGGGGCGAATTCCAGCAACTCGAAACCAGATCACCAAAGTCTTCTGCTGTAAGCCAGGACGCAAGAAAACGAAAAGGTTTGTTACCTGTTGTTTGGTCGTCATCTCTTCTGTTGGTTAAGAAAATGGGGCGGTGATCCGAAGAGTAAGAAGGCAAATGGACCACTCCCCTGTTCTCCCAACTGATATTCCAGTTATCATTGACACAGACTCTGTCTAATCTTTCTTGGAGCTCATTCCTTTTCCAGGTGAATCCGGGACCAGAGAACCCAATATCACTGATAAGGCAGGAATCGAGACAGCTCTTGAAATCTGTTGCACTGGACCAGCAAAAGTCACCTCCTCCTTTTTTCTCAGATGGCCGAAGCATTGCATTGAAGTCCCCAAGCACCATCCAAGGATACTCCCCCACAGATTCAGCAATATGGTTGAGAGCCTCCCATAGAAGATGCCTTTCCAGACGTCTAGGGCTAGCATATACAAAGGTGATTAACTCCTCTATTCCTGATACAGAGTGTTGCGCTTTCACATGGACAAATTGGTGGTGGGATTGGAGAACCTGGATTGAAACATCAGAGTTGTCCCAAAGGACCCAAATTCCTCCAGAGAATCCGATAGCATCCTGGCGGTGGAAATTGCTAAATCCCAGTTGCTTAATCCTAGTGGCAGCCTTCACTCCACTACATTTAGTTTCTAGAAGGACCAAGACTTTGATCCTATACCTGAACTTTAGGTCCCGAATTAGGCCTAAGAACCCTTTTTTGTGAACACCTCTACTATTCCAAATGATGTAATTCATTAAAAAAATCAATTGAAAGGTAGTAAAGGCCCACCACGAACCGGGCCCAATCATCAAAAGGGTTGAGTTGACGACCCCAAAGCCTTTAGGGTCCGGTCCAGAAGCACGTTCACTTGGTCCTTGTCCATGTATTTCATCAAGGCTAAAATATCTTCTTCCTTGGCCCGTTTTGCCTCTGACTCGACGGCTGTTGGAATGATATTAACGCTATCCAATTGGAGGGGCAGCAAAGGCTTTGAAACCATTGCTCCAATTGGATTTTTCAAAGGTCCAGATTGTTTCTTGTTGGGCCCTATGTAAGGTTTGTTATCCTTCCTGGAAGCTTTGGTTTTAGCTTTTGGGCCACCACTCCCCAAGCTGCCCTTTTCCTTCCTTGGATCTTTATCAACTAAGATGGAGTCTTTTTGGAGCCCATTACTGGGCCCAGTAATAATACGTAAGGAAGGGAACATGGGCTTGTTGACTTCAGCCCCCTTTTCCTGCGATTGAGCCACAGGATTCAGAGACCCCTGGCTTTTAGCTATTGGAGGAGTGTCAGTAGCCTGCTTAGCCGTCTGATTCTCTGAGATGCTTCCTGTTGTGGGCAAGCTATCCTTCCTGATAGCCCTGCTCTGAACCACCTCTCTCTTAGGACTGACATACTTGTCATGAGTACTGGTTTGTCCCTTCCCGGAGCCCTCCGTTGTAGCTTTCGCTTTTCCGGTGGGGGGATTTTCTGGAACCGCCTTCAAACGACGGCTCTTATGGTATCTCTTCACAATCATCCATTCCCCAAAGGCATTTGGTTCTTCGGTTACACCTTTGGTAGCCGAGGTTGCTTTTCTGTTATCTCCGTTATCTGCCACACTGCAGTGCTGGTTCTTAGTTGCAGTGTTAGAGCCAACCCCACAGGTGTCTTTGCGGTGGCCATACTTGCCGCAACTGAAGCATAGCATGTGTAAACCTTCATATCCTACCTGGTAGGTACAGTCTAACCTCTTAAATTTAGATACGAGGCTCTTTCTCATGTCTACTTCCACACAGATTCTTGCAAAACGGGCTTTCTCTGTTAGTTCGCCCTCTCCAGCTTCGTTCTTCCTCAGGGAGCTCTTATCAATTTTTAGGGTCTTACCAAAAATATTCCCAATCTGCCAAAGGTGTTGGCTGGAGTAGAGTTCGATTGGGAGACCAGGTATTCTCACCCAGACCGCCAGCTTCCTCACCTCCTCATCGTATGGGTTGAAAAGGGGTCTCCACCGTTGCACCACAAGGTAATGCTCCACTACAATCCACGGCCCATCTTGAAGGACATGAATGTAGTCCCATTCCTCCTTGAAACGAATTAACAAGTGCCCAATTGTCTAGGGTAATTAGCTCATAGGAACCGACCAAGTTCCATTGTTTCTCCAGTTTCGACATCAGGAATTTTGGGTTGATTTTCCTTCCGAGAAGCTTAATAATGAGAGCCTTCCTCATTGTTTGCAGTCCTCTTTGTGTTGCTCCTTAGATACTCTGTAGGTAGGGCATAGGGAGCAATACGATGGGAACCAAAGAACAGGCAACAT
>JAVKPL010003400.1:0-19854 GCA_032173675.1 Gastrolobium villosum
AGGATCATAATGCACCATCTGTAAAGTTGTGGACCCAATTTATGGACCATGAGTGCCTAGCTTTAGCCCAAAATCAGTGCACTGACCAAGACAAATACAACATGAATCCAAAGACTAAACCATCCCATAACTCCAAAAGCCGCATGCTAAAAGTTTCAATAAAGACCCCAATGATCTTACAGATTCCATAGTAGCTTAGGTTAGCTTAGCATGAAAGAAAGCAAAATGACAAATTCAAAATTGCATCACGTAACTTTTGGCTTTGTTTCCCTTTCTCTTTCCAACCCTTGTTGGCCTCGTGCCAGCATCTGTTTGTCTGGTAACCGTTAGAAGTTAAGGAAGGACGAACAATGAAGGAAAAAAGTGACAATTCATATAAAATCATAAACAAACAAGGATTTCACCCATCATTAGTGGTGACTGAAATGTGAATCCATTTGACTTTTATTAGTATCCTAAGATATATATAAGTTCGACTTATAATTTTACATTTTACTTTAATTACTAATCTATTTACATCTAACAATTCATATATTTAATAATTTAAATGATTAAATATAAATAAAATGAACAGAATGTAATTTTTTTTTTTTGGTGTGGACAGAATGTAATTTATATTAGCATAAAATAAGGGAAAACCATTTGTCATAAGAACACAACTTTATATCATTTTTAATGAGATCACGTCATTTTGATGTATATTTGGTAATTTTTTTATATTCTTCCATTTTCATAAAATTAGGAAGAGAGAGAAAATGGAGGAGAGAGTTTATAAAATGACACAAAGTTGTGTCATTTGAAATGAAATTTTTTTTCCATAAAATAATATGTTGTTATGTATACGGAGTAGATTATTTTTATATTGATATAAAAATAAGAAATTTTACATCAAATCTTGATAATTGATTTGCTTGTATCTAATTATCTAACGGCTTAAATATCTAATAAATCAGAATTATTAGATATAAAATAATCAATTATCAAAATCAAAAGTGTAACTTATATCAGTGTAAAATAATCTGAACACACATATATATATAAATCTTACACTCAATCTTAACCATTGATTTTCGTACATCAAACGACTATAATTAATTGGATTATTTTTATTATTTAATTATTAATTTTCAATAAATTGTAATGTCAGATAGGGATGTGCAAAATAACCAAAAAAGTGGGTCGAACCATGAACCGAACCGAACCGCTCCACAAAATAACCGGTTTTTAAAATCCAGTTCATGAACCGAACCGGTTTTTAAAGAACCGGTTTATGAACCGAACCGGTTTTTAGAACCAGTTTAAGAACCGAACCAGTTTTTAGAACCGGTTTCATAACCGAACCGTTTTCGAACCGAACCGAACCATTTTCGAATCGAAACAAATTAATTTTTATAACTTTATTCTATAAATTTTTATTTTTTTTCTTTTCAAAAGAGGGTCGACCCGAACCGGTTTCGAACCACTTCCGAACCGGTTGCGAACCACTTCCGAACCGGTTCCGAACCACTTCCGAACCGAACCACTTTTGAACCGAACCGAACCATTTTCGAACCGAACCATTTAAACCAATTCGGTTCGGTTTTTCAAAAAAACCGGTTCGGTTCGACCCATGCACATCCCTAATGTCAGATATCAAAAATCAACGATTAAGAGTAAAATTTATTATTTTTATATCGATGTAAGAAGATCTTGCCATATATATATATATATATATATATATATATATATATATATATATATATATATATATATATATATATATATATGGTCAGGATCATTTTACACCAGTGTAAGTTACACTCTCAATCTTGACCATTGATCTCATTTATATCTAAGGGCTTTAATTTTTTAGTAATGTGAGCCATTGGATACAAGTGGATCAATGCTCAAGATTGAGGGTAAGACTTCTAACTCTTACATTGGTGTAATAATATCCTGCCCTATATATATACACACACATATATACACACACACACATATATATATATACATATATATATATTAGGGCTGGCAAAATGGGCTGAGCCCGTCGGGCGGGTTGGGTTGAGTTTTTCAACCCACCAGCCCGCCAAACCCGCCCCGCCAAACCCACCAGCCCGTTGGGCTCGACCCGCCACGGGGCGGGCTAGCCCGCCAAGCCCCCTTTTTTTTATGTTACCCAATTATTATGTAACTTCGTACCCTAGATTTCTCTGCATGCAAGTGGCTTTTTCGCATTGTTGTGGACTGCTCATACAACACTTTGTTATTCTGTTTTACCTTGATATGATTTTAATTTTTATTATTATTTCTGGATTGAAAGATGCATATTTATATGTAGATTATTAAACACTGATCTTCTTGGTTTCATAAGCACATTAGGATTTTATGCAGATTTTTATATGCTTTTATGCAAAAAAAATATATGTGTTTTTATGCATAATTTAATTTTTTGTATTTTATTTTTATATTTTTTATATTTTTTTATTTTAGGCGGGCTGGCCCGTAGCCCGCCAACCCACTCATAAAACGGGTTGGGTTGCTCAATTCAACCCATTTTGTCAAAACGGGCCGGGGCGGGCCAGCCCATTTTAGGCGACCCAGTGGCGGGCCGGGGCGGGTCGGGGCGGGCTGGCCCGTATTGCCAGCCCTAATATATATGAGGTAGGATCCTTTGACACTGGTGTCAAACTTCAAATTTGACACTTTATCTGAGAGCCGTTAGATCAAAAAAGATCAACGGTATCACATGCTTACAAATCAGAGCCGTTGATCTTTTTTGATCTAACGGCTCTCAGATGAGGTGTCAAATTTGAAGTTTCACACCGGTATTAAAGGATCCTACCTATATATATATATATAGGGAGAGAGAGAGAAAAGTGTTTATCCTTTAAATGACACAACTTATATTTTTTCACTCTCACAGAGAGGTGGGATCCACACTTTTATTTTTTTGTCAACTTTATCTTCTCCTTTATCTATCTCTTTCTCTCTCTTAAAATGACACAACCTTACATCCTTTAAAATAACACACACTTTACCCATATATGTATAGGGAAAACATTTTTTCCTTTCGAAGGAGAAAATTTTTCTTATGTTTGTGACCCATAGCAAAAGTGGGACCTACAAAATAGTGGAGAGAGAAAAGAATTCAATGTGGGACCCACTTATGTTATAAGTCACTAACATGAGAAATTTTTTTTTCAGAAAATGTTTTCCCATATATATATATATATATATATATATATATATATATATATATAGGCAGGATATTCTTACACCGGTGTAAGAGTTATAAGTCTTACACTCAATCTTGACCATTGATCCACTTGTATCCAATGGCTCACATTACTTAAAATTTTGAGCCATTAGATATAAGTGAGATTAGTGGACAAGATTGAGAGTGTAACTTACACTGGTGTAAAATGATCCTGACCCATATATATATGTATATATGTATATATGTATATATATATATATATATATATATATATATATATATATATATATATATATATATAGCTTATCATTTTTCAAGTTGCTTAAGATAATATTATCTCCGGCTACTAAATCATAACCATACAAAGATGGATCGATTGTGATAAAGGAAGAGAGAGAAAAATTAATCAAAACCATTTAAAGGTGAATCACTTACTATAAGGAAATAAATAAATAAATAAAACGACGTAATTTTGAGCGGTCGAAGATAAACTTATCTGAAGCTGTTTGAGAATATTTTTCCATATATATATATATATATATATGAGGAGGGATATTCTTACTACCAAATTTTTCCACTACCAACTTACTACCTATCTAATCATCATTAGATCAATATTTTTTCTCTCTTCATAAATTTTTTAGCATTCTCTCTTTAATCCAAAGATGATTAGATGGGTAGTAAGTTGGTAGTAAAAAATTTTGGTCGTCAAAATATCCTCCCCATATATATATATATATATATATATATATATATATATATATATATATATATATATGGGGTAAACATTTCTCAAGCAGCTTGAGATAAGTTTATCTCCGGCTAGCCCCAAAACTACGTCGTTTTGATTAATGAAGGGTGTTTAAGTAAAATGTATATGATATAAAAATAAATAAAATTACAAAAACACCCTTCATTAATTCACCTAAAATTACATAAACACCCTTCATTAATCAAAACGACGTAGTTTTGGGGTGGCCGGAGATAAACTTATCTCAAGCTGTTTGAGAAATATTTTTCCCTATATATATATGAGGCAGGATCATTTGACACCGGTGTCAAATTTGAAGTTTGACACCTCACCTAAGAGACGTTACATAAAAAAAGATCAACAGTGTCTCATGATTTACAAGGATATGACACCGTTGATCTTTTTTGATCTAACGGTTCTGAGATGAGGTGTGAAATCTCAAATTTGACACCGATGTCAAATGGTCCTACCTATATATATATATATATATATATATATATGGTTTTATAAGAGTTATGTTGAAGAAAAAATGTTTGTGTCATATTATAGAAATTCGTTTTGCGTGCCAGAATTTTTATTTTTTTTACTGCAGGTCCCACAAAATGTTGTGAGTGTAGGAAAATTTTTCTGATCATGTTAAATGATAGATGATAAACCATTCTATATATATATATATATATATATATATATATATATATATATATATATATATAAGAATGGTTTATCATCTTTTATTTAACATGATCACAAAAAATTTTCTACACACATAACATTTTAAACTCTTATAAAATCCACAAAACGAAACAAAGGCATAAATTGAGAGGAGACAAAAGTATCCAATATTAGGAATTTAGGATGCTGGGGACAAGCATTCAATAAATGTGGACCCAACTATGAAGGAACTGCTTAGGTGGCTAAAACTTTGGGAACACTGGAACTGAGGTAACTTGTTCATGGTACCTGCAGAGAAGACACAGAAACATTGTCAAGTCTACAAGGTAACTTCAATCAAATTGTTAAAACTCAAAGCATTAAGGAGGGGGAGGGAGAGAGAGAGAGAGACAGAAATTTGAACATTTGAGTTGTAAGAGAGAGAGAGTGATGGAAAGAACAGAAAAAGGTTGGGAGAGAGAGGAGAAAAGGGAAGGATTAATGGTGGAAAAACTGAAGGAAGGGGTTTTGGTTGGGAAAAGAGGAGGCCCTTCTACTCCACCACCCACATGGAGACTTGAGCTTCCATCTCAACAAAATGGTGGTAGTGACAACAAAAACCCGGTTCAAGAATTCCTCAACTTTCCCACCTCAAACATTTCTGCAAGAAAGCTCTGTGCTAACCTCTGGCAAATTCAGCCCCCCCAACAGACTCCACTTGCCACAATGAACAAAGCTGGCACCAGGCTCCGCCGCCGTCGCCGTCGCCGCCACATCAACCACCGTAAGGACACAGTTTCCGAGGTTCACAAACAATTGCCTGAGCCTCCAGACACCCCTTCTGACCAGGTTTTATCTCAGTTCATGTTCTGTCTTCTGTTCGTTTTTTCTCTCAAAAAAAAAAAAAAAATTCTCCTTTCCCCATTAACCATTTGTTTTGCACTATTAAGCATTAACTGTTTGTTTCTCTGGATATATTTTTTTTTTTTCATATATGATTTGCTTCTGTGCTAATTCAAACAAGATTTTGCCCCCTCAGGATCTGATTTGGGGGGGTAGGGTGTCCCATATGTTCCACTTGGTTCCATTACACACATATACATGCTTTAAACCTTTTTCTATAAATTATATTCCTTTCTTATGCCTTACAAATGGACATTTCAATTTCAATTTAAAAGTTGGTAATGGGTTTGGTTTGTGTATGTTAATTAAAGAAGTGGTTTAGATGTGCAAAAAAATTATAATTTCTCTTGGCCTATTGTAGCATTATGCAGTTGACCAACCCTTTGTTCCTTATTTAGAGGGTTTTTAGTCATACTTTAACATGCTTTATTATCCATCTGTGCCCTTCTTTTCTTGCTGAAAGTCTTCTTCATTTTCCTATTAACTGGTTTTCATTTTTCATCCTTGTTGGTTGTTTTGTTTACTTCACTTTACATTTTGTTGTCTAAAACTATTGCAAGTGTACTGTTGCTTAGATATGATTCTTTCTGTATATTCCCACATTCTTTAGCAGCTTGCTTCTCATTAGTGGCACCCAAGCACATTTTTTCATACAATAATTGTTGTTCCAAGCCTTTTTCTCATGAAATATGAACCCATATTGTCTTATATGTGCAATTTCTAAGTGAAGCTAGGATAGGTTACAAACTAGCTATGAGACTCTTATGAAAAGAGGTAATATATTGTCCATGTAATTGCATTCCTCTGTCGCTTTTGTTTGGCTGGAATATAATTCATTGAATTGCTTTCACTGAGATCCTTTCCACACCTGTGATTGATGTTGTTCTCATGGGTTCTTAATATAACTCCATATATATTGCAATTACTTTTGAAGTGCCTTTAGTTGCTTTTAGTTGCATAGTAATTCTTATCTATAGGATGGCTTGCATCACCGCAACTGAATAAGTGAGAAAATAGAGATTTTTAAATACTATATTCCTGAAGTTAAAATTTGTTGTCTGCATTGGGTTCTGTTGTTGAATGGAGAAGTATCTGTAATTCTGTATAGTGTGTCTTTTTGTTTTTCTTTTTCATGATATTTTAATATATTTTCTATTGAAGTGCTGACTGTTATCCCGTGCCTTATTGCAGTCAGCATCTCCTTGTAGCATGAGAAGGTATATTGCAGCACCCCTTGTTCAGCACCATAGAGCATTTGAAAGAAATGGCTGTGCTCTACAATCTGTATCCCCTGCTTCTTACAGTAGCTCAGTGGAAGTAAGCATATTTTTGTCCATTTGAATCTTGAGTTGTTCTGTGTCACATTTTCATTGTTCAAATGAATATTTAATTTCTTGGCAGTGTATGATATGAATTTGGTTTTTTTTTTTTATCTTTTAACAAATTACTGTAAATATGAATTTTGAAATTATAAGGATACAGACTTTACATTTCAGGATTCTTCATTTTTTTTTTTTTATCTATTTTCGTCATTGGTTTTTCCTTTGTAGGGAACATCATTTCTTAATTCTTAGTAGACTAGCTCGGTTGTAGGAAAATTATTTCTTATGATTATCATGTGCAACATTTTGCCTAAGAATATGTATTGTGGAATCTATTAGTATCAAAACAGGAGACAGAAAAATGATTAAACGTATTCTTGTTGCAGTTATATAGCCATTATTGTATTATGGACTAATTGAAGCAAATTCTGAATGATTGAGATGCTATTCATAATCCCTCACTATAGGAAAAGTTCAAGAATTAGAGCAGTTAGTTATAAATATTTTCCATTATCCGTTTTAACCCTTTAGGTCATTATGCAGTTGAACATGTATTCCTCAAATTTACAATCTTTATTTTTTAGCATTGTTCCAGCATTTGTTTAACTTGAAATTTAATGGGGTTAGATGATGGACTTCGACCAAGGTAATCTTTAACAACAATCTCTACTTAGTTTGAAAAGAAATACATAGATAAATAACTTAGTTGATGATTTCTTAGTTTTTGATTGAGGCATTGATGTTGATTTTTATGAACTCCATACCCAAAGTAATAAGCCATGATGCATTTATTATCTTCAAGGATCCTTCTGTGACAATTTTTATACATCTCTTAAAATCATTCTGTATACCATACAATTTTTAAAATGATTTTTCATCCTTCATAGCTGGTATAAAACAATGCACATGCTATATGCTTAAAACAGGTGGCACCATATAAACATGCAGAAACTCCCACTAGTTCCTTAGACTTTAAAGGTATGATTGGAGAATCCCGTTACAGCCTCACAACATCCACTGAGTTACTCAAGGTACTAAGCCGTATCTGGAGTCTTGAAGAACAGCATGCATCAAATATATCAGCAGTGAAAGCTTTAAAAATGGAACTAGATCACTCTCAGGCGCGGATGAAGGAGTTACTAAGAGAGAAGCAAATGAGTAGGCACGAAAAGGAGAACTTAATGAAGCAAATAACAGTGGACAAACTTGTTAGGAAGAACAAAGAACATGATAGAATTAAAGCTGCAGTTAAATCAATCAAGGAAGAGCTAGAAGGTGAGAGGAGGTTACGGAAGCATTCGGAAAGCTTGCATCGGAAGCTGGCTAGGGAGCTTTCTGAAGTAAAGTCTTCATTCTCTGGTTGTTTGAGAAATCTTGAAAGAGAGAGAAAAGCAAGAATCCTTTTGGAGAATTTGTGTGATGAGTTTGCCAAAGGAATCAGAGATTATGAACAAGAGGTACATTCTCTTAGGCTGAATTCTGAGAAGGGTAAGGCTAAAGGGAATAATAGCATTGATAGGCTAATACTTCATATTTCAGAAGCTTGGCTTGATGAACGCATGCAAATGAAGCTAGCTCAATCTGGCAATGATCTCATAGAGAGAAACTCAATTGTTGACAAGTTAGGTTTTGATATTGAAACATTTCTTCATGCAAAACGATCTGTTGATTTGAAAAAATATGGTTACTCCTCTCCAAAGGAGCTCAAGGAAATTTACCCTTGTCAGCATTCATTGGATTCCTTTCCTCTAAAAGAGGCCACAAGTGCACCTCAGAATATAGCTCAGGAAGATTCCATTGACACTGAATTTTTTGAACCGAAAAGTGCTTCTGGTGAAGAACTTCACAAATTCAGCTCCAGACCACAAAGCATTGATACTATTACTACCATGGTTCATCAAGACAAGACAGGTAGCCAAAATTCAGTGAGGAAACAGGTTCTGTTAGATGAAATCACTGAGGTTATAGATAATGATAGTCCCATAAAACTGTGGAAAACAAAGTTGGCTGTTTTAGATTTTGACAAGTCTGAGTCTTCTACCATATTGCCTAAGGGAGTAAAGGAACACACATTGATGGCAAAACTGCTTGAAGCAAGATTTGAGGAACAGAAATCTCGTTCAAGAGCTAGCAAAAGCACTTCTTGATCAACTAGATAAAGTTTCTAATGGAAAATTTGGGATGTGAAATAGTTGCAATGGGTATTATACTGGGATCTTTCATCAAATTCTAGTAACTATGTTGTACACAAGAATCTTTTTAGTTATTGACATGGTTAGATGAATGAAGATCAAAGTTGTATCTAATATCTGAAAAATGATGTTGTTCAATGTTCACTATGTCACTATGCCTATCAGGCTATGGGAAACAACTCTGGTATGTGTCTTGTACTGTCCCCAAAACCAATTCCCGCCCCCCTAAGTATTACATGAGTTTATTTATAAATAATATTTTTAGCTATTATCCAAATTAACTATTAAATTAAGCTTAGACAATGTGTTAACCATCCAAATTAATTCATTAGTAGTGTTACGTTAATGGAAGTATAATTTATTTATTTTTTAAAAAGTGTCAATTTGATAACTCGAAATTTTTTATAATGTAAAAAAGCTAGTGTTACTAAATACATTTCTAGGTAATTATATATAACAAGGTTTTCAGTTCGAAAAAAAAAATAATAATATGGTTTTATTTCACAATGCATTTTATTTGTTTATAATTTTTGGCATTGTTATATTAATGGGATTTGATTTTCTCATGTTTCATAAGAATTCAATTTTCATGTTGTGATTCAACTAGTGACCCAACACTTATTAAAAAAAGAAAAAGAAAAGAAAAGTTTTACACGCAAATCGAAGGGTCACAATATGAGATGAATTCTCATGCAACATGAGAAAATGTTTTCCCTATATTACTAGTAGCTTTTCAACTTTGATAAATAGGTAACCCTCAATATTTTCTCCTACTAGCTTGATTACCTTCTATCACTCAAATTTATATCTCAGATAGTACTGGTTTCTAGAAGATTGATCTGTGTTTTCTCCTTGGCTCCCTTCTGATGTGGTTCTGCACATCCGTAGTGTGATACCATCTTCAGATTTTGGGTATTGGAGAACTGGTTTTGGTTCGGGTGCTATACACTTTGATTAGTGGTACTCATGATTTGGAGCACATAGTTTGGGAGGAGTAGTGTTGGTCCCGGATTTGGAAGTGGGATGACCCTCACTGTTTAAAGATTCTTTTATGGAAGATTGCTCATGGTAAATTAGCTACTAGAAACTGGTTGCTTCTTGGTCTCATGGGGACATCTTTTGCCCTGTTTGTAGGCAAGAGGATGACACAATTCTTCATGATTTACGTAATTGTTCGGTGATTCTTGAATCATGGTGCGCTTTTATTCCTTTTGCTATACATGAAGAACTTTTTAAGGGTAATATGTACTATTGGTTGCATGAATTCTGGTCCCTATAGAAGCTAGACATTCGTAATTGGTCCTCTCCTATATCAGATTTGGTATTGGCGGAATCAAGAGCTCGTTGGATTGTGTTCTCGTTTTGTATTTTTTTGTAGAATAGTTATTGAAATAATTACTTTCTATATAATTTTTTTGTTTTGAAAGTTAAAAACCAAAACAGAAAATAAAACAACCCAAATATGTTCTCTAAATTCAATTCTAAAAACAAAAAAAAAAACAAAAAACAGTTATAGTTTTAATTTTTATTTTTTTATTTTTTACAAAACAAGCCTTAATATAACTTAATATGGACGGTGCTGCAAGAGGGCCCCTTGGTGCAGCTGCTTGTGGGGGGTTTGTTCCGTAACCTTCATATATCTTGGCTCGTTAGGGTCTGGTCTCGATTGACATCTGCAATGCGCTTACTGCAAAATTTGGGGGGGGGGGGGGATGGTCTTAATATAACTTGGTAGAGAGATTGACGTCATCTAATTCTTGAGAGAGATTCCACTTCGGTGGTCGCTTTGCTCACCAAATGCGGTGGTGCAACTAGTAAGTCTTGCTTGGTGACTCAGATACGAGCGCTCTTTGTGTTGATTTTTTTGCTCCCCTCAATAATTCTTGATTACCGGATGATGTTATCTTTGACAAGTCTCCTAGTTCACTAAAGCTTCTTCTCCAAACGGACGTGACAGACATTTCTCATCCTCGAAGTGAAAAAGGTTAGATTTTTTATTTTTATGTCTTTTTTTCTTTGTCTTTTTCTGTTGTTTCTCTTGTATATTATTCCATCATATACAATGCAAATTTTTTATTAACTTGCTATGTTCTATATAGTTATAAAAACTTTAACTCACCTTGTGCTAATATTATTAGTATAAATAAAATTTTAATATGTTATGAATAAAACATACAAAAATTAAAATAAATAAATATTATTAAAATAAAATTTTATTAGAATGTGTAAGAATAAAACTAAAAGATAACAAAAGTTATAAATAAGTAAAAAAAATAGTACTTAATGGATATTATATTAGGGAAAGGTTATAGTTATTATCTATTTTTCTTACTACCTCTTATACTAAATTTTCACCGTTGATTTCCGTCAATCTAACGGTTATAATTTATTGCAAATTAATAATTAATTAATTAATATGACCCCATAAATTACAACCGTTAGATTTACGAAAATCAACTGTTGAATTTAGTAATAACAAGTAGTAAGAAAAATAGGTAATAAGTATAATTTTCCCCATTATATTAATGTATATTTTTTTGTTTATCTATCTATGATAAAATATGAATATCTTTATAATTTATTAAAAATTAATGCACTTTTGATTGCTATTTATTTGAAAAATAACTATAGAAAAATATATATATTTTTTAAATTGCTGTGAAAAATTGCTTGTACCCATTGAGCCTAAGACCTAATAATTAAGACAAAAACCCTAAACCCTTTTGGAGAATCTACTGCCACCAGATGTAAGGGGTCCTCACCCCATTCACCAACACACACTCTCAAAGAATTCTTTGGTAGTACTGTTGTACCAAAGATTCAGTGCATCACACCAACAAAAATATTACATGTCAATTAATTTTATTTTTTCTGTCAAATTTTCTCTCTCTCCTCTGATGTGTACTTCTCTCGTTAATGAGATGTACTGAATCTTAGTACAGCACAATTTTAATCCATATCCTCTAATCGTGGATATGGATTGTCAGAATTACTCAAGAATATTCAGGCACAACCAGACATTATGATAATGTACACAGATCTGTTCAAAAAGGTTGAAATTTTGAAATTGGAGAAAGACATAATGGGACGAATTGCAAATCTTATAAAAAAATTAATGAAGTAAATAGTAATAAATTAAAATAATTTTAAAAATCAAAATTTAGAAAATAAAAAATACCTAGCTTGTGGTAAACTGGTAATTATAGTGAACTTTTATATTATATAAATAGATAGATATAGCACAATTTTCAATTACCTAAGTAAAGTAGTTATATTAGAAGTAAACTAATGATCCTGCATTTTACGGGTTGTTTAAATAAAATATTTATAATTATGCTTTTTACTTAATGAATAAATATTTAAATTAAAATATTTCTTTAAAAAATATATAGTCAAAAATATTTTAAAAATAATATTTGGTAAAAATGTTAAACATATATATATATATATATATATATATATATATTGATAAACCAATGTTAAACATATTTACAATGTGATAAAGTATAATAGAGAAACTAGTATTTAAAATTTTATAATATATCATTCATTTTTATTTTATTTGCTTAGAATAATATTTAAATGAACTTTCTAACATTATACAAAAGATTTAAATTAAAAGAATTTAATTTTATTCTATTTATATTTTGGAAAATAAAAAATTTATAATTATCCCTCTTTATTTCTTTATTTTACAAGATAATTTTCTAACTATATTTAAATATAATTTAAAAATAATATTTAAAGACATTAATTATATGCAAAATCTTTGTATACTATGGTATCGTATGTATTTATGACAAATTTGGTGGACATTATGTTAATATTATTGGTACAAATACATATAAATATATAACCAATAAAATATACATAAATATAATAAAATTATAATATTACTTAACTATTTTTCTTTTTAAGGGAAGACCCACCATAGAGGTGAGTGTTAGGAAGCCCACAGAAAATTATAAAAGAGAGTGAGAGGGGGAAGAGATAAAGGAATCGAAGACTTCTAAGCGCTTGACATTTTTTTTTTGGTAACAAAGCGCCTGACATTTACTTACGATATTAACTGATTTTTTTTTTTTTTGGTAAGCTGATATTAACTGATTTACAGCAACTTTTATTGAATATTTATTAAAATATTTTATTTTTATATTTATTTTATATTCTCATATAAATTCAGTGATCTATTATTTTTTTTTTGGAAATACAAGGAAAACAATTAATTTATTCTTTTAACCAAGTTGATATCGGTCAAGATTTAATGCATATTTGGAAACTCTTATTTTTAATTTTTAATTTTATATGCAGAAGATTACCAAATATAATTTTACAAAAAAAATTCTTATCATTAAAAAGAACTTTTTTTACGATGAGAAAAAATTAAAAATTCTTAGAATGAGCACTTTTTAGTGTATATATATATATATATATATATATATATATATATATATTAATTTTTTTCTCATATTTATTTTTTATTTTTATTTTTATTCTAAATTTATATTAATAAATTTTATTATTTACCGTAATAATTCATTCTAATACCAAATCATTTCATTTTCCTCCCTTAAAAATTCTAAGAACAACTTTATATAATTATAAAATAGCTTTTAGCTTTATTTTTTTAACTTTAACTTAAAAGTAACTCTTAGCTTTGAAAAAAAAAATGTGTCAAACAAACTCTTGATAATATTACATTTTATCATTGCATGTTTTCCAGCTCTATCAAAAAATTTATCTCGTGAGATTTTATTTAAATATCCTTTTCATTAGAGCTTAAAAGATTGAGATTAAAACAAAAAAATTATAAATATTTAAAAAATAGCATTTTTTAGACAATTTATTAATATATATTTTATAATAAAGTATACCTTTTTTGAGTTAATAAAAAATGAATGCACTTTAATTGTTACTTAAAAAATAAAAGGTCAGAAAAGATAAAAAGTTAAAAAGATATAAATGGAAAAAATGAAAAGTTAAGAACTAAAATCAAGATGAAGTTAGATAATAGAAAATTTAAATTTTAAAAAATTAACTCTTGATTACAGCAATGTATGAATTTTTATATTATGTGTAAATTATAAATATGAACAAATTATAATAACAAAATGAATGTATAAAAAAGAAAAATAACAAAATGATACAAAAATGTGATCAAAGCGGTTAACACTGGGCAATCCCCTAAATTAAGTAGTATAGATTAATGAAATTTAGTTCAATTAATTGACAATTGACAATGACAAGATTGAATTGCATCAACTTAAAAGTAGTGCATACTTAATCCTTTGGGGATAGTCATTGCCCATGCATCTTGTCTTATTTATGAAATAACACATTGGCTTATTGACTTTTTATATATATAAAAATTTAAATAAAATATCCACTAGCTAGCATGGCTGAACTAGAATCGCATTGTTGACAATTCACCAATGTTGTCCTAAGTCCCAACCCCACTTGTAGTGAAGGATTAGGTTGGAGAAAGGTACTTCAAGCAAATAGATTTTGGTATTCGTGACTATTATTTAACAAAAGTTTACATGCTTTTAATTTTGAAGCTATACGAAGACAATACTTGATTTCTCTCTATCATGTCATAATTAGAATAATAATGTTGAAATAAATAAATAAAATGAATCAACAAGAATTACCATCCATTGCATATGCAATTATATATAATGGACTGAGTAGTTTAATCACATTTTAGTAATTAGAAATATATAAAAAAATTGAGTTTAAGAGATTTTTGACAGCAAAGCAAGGTCGATGAATTAATAATCAGTAAAGCTATTACTTTTGGTTTATTACTTATGTTATGAATGCTATATATTAGAAGAATTATGTGAATACTATCAAATACGTGAATCGACTAGTAATGAGTTTTATTTTAGCTTTTTTGCCATTTTGATTCTACCAGACTCAACTAGATTAGTTAAGTAATCAATGAATTAATGAAAAATTTAAAAAAGAAAATAACTACCTGAATTGGAAATTTTTTTTGTTAATTGCTAAGTCTTTCTGCATATATAATATTTGTAATAAAAGAATTTGGATTAGGAGAAAGCACATTTCATATCAGGTTAGGAAAGACTACAAATCTCACTGAAAATTTAAAATAAGATTATATATCGCTTACTAAAAAATAAAGACTAAGAATCAAATCCAAATTACTTCTAATGCAGAGGAGGGGTTATAACAATTATCTCATACCTCATTGACATGTTTTAATAAAGGAGGAAAAGTTGTTAGAGAGATAAATGGAGGTGAAAGTAATAACTTTAATGTATGATTATACAATTTGATAATGAGTATTTTAATTGACAAAATCTTAAAGAAGAAAAAAACAGCACTACGGGGTCCTATGATGATCTCAAGTAGTGGCTACTATGGGAAACAAGGTTATCAATTTATATATCATGTAAGGAATACATAAAGTTAATGGTTGGTTCAAACACAGACTAAATCCAAGGAGATGGCATGGAGATGACGATCAAAGCACAATGCTAATATCTTTCGAATGTATAGTGGACCACTAAGCAAAGTTATTCATAGTTGGGTCACAATCTAAAGACATAAATTATAAACAAATTAAGTTTGACTCAGGTTACTTTAACTTGGGTTACTTTAATATCAGGTGGTTTTCCTATCATAAAATATAAATACACTATCCACTTGTTATTTTCAAGTAGTAAAGTCATACATTTCGGGCAATAGGATTAAATCCGTATCAATCATTATTCGGTCGGAGTATTAGGTTAATGCCACTAGTTGAAACGTTAAATTGAATTTATATGAAGAAATAATAAATACATAAATATATAAATATAAGTATTTTGTCAACTAAAGTAATATGGCTTAGTATTACTGTCTCGGTAATATCCACGTATAACTCTAAAAAATCTTTCATTGACTGGTTGAAAAACTCTCCGATTACCATTTTTACGTCTTCATCGTCAACAATTTGCATACTAATGTATTGTGATTCACACCATATTCGCGCAGTCACCGTATTGATAGATTGTTTACCTTCAAGCGCTAACTTTTGACGAATTTTTTGACGTACTTTGCTAATTGTTGAGTTCCGCATGATACGTGTTGGTCTTTTCTCGCCTTCAAAAATGACACCACGTCGACCTTCCATTTTCTTACCATTATAATATAAAAACACACGAACAAAATCAGAATGTGAACTCATTCTTAACTATATTAATAAAGAAAAACACAAAACAGAGTATGCATAAGCAAATGAGACTGTATCAGAGACTAAGAAAAGATGAAGAAGAGTTGTGATGAATGTGGAGATGAGAGGTGTTTAAATAGGAAAAATGGGTGCAATTCACGCCCAAAGTGGCTGGAAAGGGCCTTGATTCACGCCTAGAATAGCCTGGAATGTATACTCATTCACGCTTGCATGAGGCGTGACTATTCATGCCTATTTTGGGCGTGAATTAGAAGCAATTCACGCCTAAGATAGGCATGAATAGTCACACCCCATGCAGGCATGAATGAGTGCAATAGATTCGAAATTAGTTTCCAAACTGCTACGAATTCGTAATTAATTATTAAAAGTGTAATATTTTAATTTTTTTTCCTTCACTTTGGCTCACGCGATCATATGTCCAAAGACATTATGTCATTGCCTTATATAAAAAAAAAATAGATTGATAATTTGTACTAAGATTAGAATTTAAAAATTTTCTCCCAACTTTAAACCTTCAATTAAATAAATATACATATATATATATATATATATATATATATATATATAGGGTGAAGTGTGTATCATTTCAAAGGATGTAAAGTTGTGTCATTTTAAGAGAGAGAAAGAGATAGATAAAGGAGGAAAAAGAGTTGACAAAAAAATTAAAGGTGTGGGTCCCACCTCTTTGGGAGAGTGAAATGATATAAGTTGTGTTATTTAAAATGATAAATATTTTTCCCATATATATATGGGACAGGATCCTTTGACACCGTGTTAAACTTTGAAATTTGACATCAAATCTTAACCGTTGATTTCCTCAATCAACTGTTATCGTTTATTGTGAATTAATAAGTTTGATTCCCTATAAATGATAACCGTTGATTGCCAATAATCAAAAGTTAGAATTTAATGTCAAATTTCAAAATTTGACACTGGTGTCAAAGGTATCAAAGGATCTTATCTCTCCTCTCTATGACATGGTCATGTTAACTAACACATGAGAGAATCCATTTGCTATATATATGAGGTTAGGAGAAAGCACATGCATATCAAGTTAGGAAAGAATACAAATCTCGTTAAAAAATTGAAGTAAAATTATATATCGCCTACTAGAAAATAAAGACTAAAAATAAAATCCAAATTACAAGTAGCATAGAGGAAGGGTTATATACCAAATGATGGTAGTGTTGGGTTTTTGCTCTTTCACTAAAGCCCAATAGGGTCAAGAGTGAGAAGAGCCCAAGAAACCCAAAGCCCATTCAGTTTAGAGTTAGGGTTTCTTGGAACCCATATATATTCTACGTTTAGTCATTAGCCTCTGCTAGGGTTTCCACTTGGTGGTTGCAGAGGGCTGATGGATGGTCATCTCCCTGAAAGTGAGAGAGTGCCCACACACTTCCCGTTCCCCCTTGAGTCATAGTCTGGAAGATCTGCCACAGTCCAGCATCAAGGGATTTGTTCGTGCTGCGACGCTGAGGTGAGCAGTTCGTGAAGAGGAATCACATAAGGGAAGATTCTACACAAGATCTGCGCATCAAGAGGTAATCGTGAAACGAGGATGATTCGGTAAGCATACCAATGTACTAGGTCCTAAATCGCTTCCGCATAAATCCAATAGTTCCTACAATTGGTATCAGAGCTATGGCT
Source organism: Gastrolobium villosum (assembly GCA_032173675.1). NCBI lineage: Eukaryota > Viridiplantae > Streptophyta > Magnoliopsida > Fabales > Fabaceae > Gastrolobium > Gastrolobium villosum. The sequence goes on from JAVKPL010003400.1 coordinate 17,867, forward strand.
GTACATTGGTATGTGAATCTAGTTTCACTGATCATGTAATTAGTTTTGCTTCTTGAAATATGGCACCTAGGGTTCTAGGATTATGGTATGAATCCTGCGTGTATTTTATAATTCATTTTCATAAAAGTTTAAATTTTAATCGGTAAAAATGCTTTAATCCATGGTTAGGGTTTCTCGTGAATTCCTCGATCTGTAACAAGGAGGCTAATCCCATATGATTAGGTTTCCTCCTTGCTGTTTTTTCAATTTTTCGGAATTTTCGTGTATTTTTTCAATATTTTGTAAAAATTCAAGATCGAGAATCCGCGAGGAAGATGCGCAGTCAGCACTGTCGGAGACTTTTCGAGGACTTACCGATCTCAGAATGGGGCGATCTATATATGGTTGGAAAGAGGACGGAAAGAAGAACGTAACGGTGGGTGGATCGCTGCCATCGGAGCCTCCACTCTCCTCCACGCGCCGCCACAAGATGATGAGAGTGGTCGCCACTCTCCGACAAAGAAAGGGAGAGTGTGGGAGCGTCCGGCCACCTTTTTGGGTGGTTCCAGCGGCGGTGCACTCGTTTCTATGTGGCGGTCCTTCCCCTGGAGTTTCGGCTTGAGTTGACTTCGGGTGACGGCGCAGCAGACCTGACGGCTAGGGTTCCTCTTTCGCATCCTAGGGTTTCTCGCTAAAGGATTGGGTCTTTGGGCTTTTGGGCCTATGGAAACCCTAAAGGGGCTTGAGACAGATACTATGGGCTAGGCGAAAGTCGAATTCCAAAGTTGTAACATTTTTTTATTTTTGTTATTTTCTTTAAAATAGGAATGCCATGGATTAAAGTAATTAAATTTTATTATTTAATGCTTTTATTGATTGGTATGAATTATATGATCAATAACATGCTTTATTGCGATAACATGCCATATAGAATAGGTGGTGCCATATTGTTGCATAACTTGTATGATTACATGAGCATAATAACTATTATGTCTTCAGCGACTAGTACGATAGTTATTATGGGATTATTTTGATTTTAAATTATCCTCAAAAGTAATTAATGATTATTATGATTTTTGTTAAAAATCTAGATTAATAATGGAATTGATTAATTTTGGATAATTAACATCAAGACAAATAATCGTTATGAAAATTATTTTGATTTCAAATCATCCTTATAAATGATAATTATTATGATTGTTGCAATCTAGATTAATAATTAAATCAGCTATTTGGATGATTTAAATAGAAAAATAATTAAAGTAAATTTCCTAAGAGAATAGTTTATTTTGCGAGTAATTTGTGGGTTTTCTGAAATGGTCATGGAATAACACACGTTGCATACAGCATTCATGTATCATGATTGTGTGGAGCACACGCTGACGTAAAGTGACCAGATTTTAGGACCTTAATGATTTCAAAATTCAGATAAGCTAAGTGATGCACGTTCATCGGCTCTCTTGCTTACATAGTTTTTGAAATCAAACAAAGTATACTCTCAATTAAATAATTCTTGGAAATTGCAAAATAATGCTTTTGTTGAATGGAAGGAGTTTTAAATTAAGAAATTAATTTAACCTTCAAGCGCAATATAGGACCATTAATAAAATAATCATGTGAAGCCTCATCGGATAAGCATGATTGGATTTTATTAGATTGGACCTACATAATTATGGGAGGAGATTTAAATTAAGAAATTAATTTAACCTCCAGGCGCATTGTGGGCATATCAATAAAATAATCATGTGAGGCCCCTACGGATAAGCATGATTGGATTTTATTGGGCCTTAATAATTTCAAAATTTTAATAAAGTATTGTACGGCCCATCGTCGATAATACTAAGTTATTAAAGATAATTTTGAAATTAAACAATGAATTCGACAGGGCTTATGAAAATCCTCAAACAAAAATGTTGAATGGGTGAAGGTTTTAAAAATTAAATAATTTTAAAACCTGCGGGCTCCTATTTGTGGGTTTATTAGTGAAATGGTTATCGCTGAAGCCCCAT
>JAVKPL010003401.1:0-198861 GCA_032173675.1 Gastrolobium villosum
AGACCAACGGGACCTCAACTTGCCTGGAAACAACTTCAACCTTGAGTTGAACAACAACACCTGATCCCCCACTTTGAAGTCCCTAGGTGTGATCTTCCTATCATGCCACAATTTAGTTTTCTCCTTGTACAGGCTGGCACTTTCATATGCTTGCAGCCGGAATTCATCTAATTCATTCAGTTGCAGCAACCTTTTTTCACCTGCTGCCTTGGAATCAAAGTTTAAAAACTTGACTGCCCACGGTGCTCTATGCTCCAACCCAACACGTAGATGGCATGCTTTCCCAAACAACAATTGAAATGGAGACATTCCAATTGGAGTTTTAAATGTTGTCCTGTAAGCCCACAAGGTGTCATCAAGTTTCTTGGACCATGTTGTCCTAGCATTCCCAACAGTTTTTTCCAATATTCTTTTCAACTCCCTGTTGGAAATTTCAACTTGACCACAAGTCTGTGGGTGGTATGGAGTGCTTATCTTGTGTCTGACTTCATACTTTGCAAGAGCATATTCAACCCACCTATTATCAAAATGAGTGCCCCCATCAGTGATGATGGCTCTTGGAATTCCAAATCTGGCAAAGATGTTCTTCTCATGAAGGCAATCACTACCGTAGAATCATTTGTTGGAGTGGCTATGGCTTCAACCCATTTAGAAACATAGTCAACTGCCACCAGGATATACTTGTTAGAGTAGGATGAAGGGAAGGGTCCCATAAAATCATACCCCAAACATCAAAAACCTCCACCTCCAGAATGTTATTCGAAGGCATTTCATGTCTTCTGGAGATGTTCCCGGTTCTTTGGCAATTGTCACATGCCTCCATATATTTTCGGGCATCCTTATACAATGCAGGCCAGTAAAAATCACTCATCAGAACCTTGGCTGCTGTTCTTTCCCCTGCAAAATGACCACTATAAGCTGAACCATGGCAGGGCCATAAAACTATCTTCTGCTCCTCTTCTGGAATACATCTCCTTATGACTCCATCAGAACATCTATAAAAGAGATATGGTTCATCCCAGATGTATCTCTTCACATCATGCAGAATTTTTTTCCTCTGCTGGTAAGTGAAATCCTTTGGCATGGCTCCAGCAGCTCTATAGTTAGCTAAATCAGCAAACCATGGTGGGGTGTCAACAGACAAAACTTGATCATGCACCAACTGTGCAACAGTACTTATGGCCAACACTTGTTCATCAGGAAACTCTTCTCTGATCACTACCTCTGGACCCTTCTGTAAATCTGTCTTTGTGATCCTTGATAAATGATCAGCTACCAAGTTCTCCACTCCTTTCTTGTCCTTAATCTCTACTTCAAATTCTTGCAGAAGTAACATCCACCGGAGCAACCTGAGTTTGGCATCCTGTTTGGCTAACAAGTACTTCAATGCTGCATGGTCAGTATAAACAATAACCTTGGACCCTAGCAGATATGACCAAAATTTATCAAATGCATATACTATAGCCAATAATTCTTTTTCTGTTGTTGCATAATTCTTTTGTGCTTTATTCAGAATTTTACTGGCATAATATATAACATGCAATAATTTATCCTTCCTTTGACCTAGTACCACTCCCACAGCAAAATCACTGGCATCACACATAAGTTCAAAAGGTAATGAAAAATCAGGTTCCATGATTATGGGTGCAGTAATCAACTTGTCTTTCAACATATTAAATGCATGCAAGCAATCATCAGTAAACAAAAATTCTTGATCTTTTGCTAACAACTTTCACAATGGTTTTGCTATCTTGAAAAAATCTTTTATGAAACGACGGTAAAAACCAGCATGTCCTAGAAAACTTCTCACACCTTTAACATTTATGGGAGGGGGTAGTTTCTCAATAACAGAAATTTTGGCTTTGTCTGCTTCAATGCCTCTGTTGGACACTTTGTGTCCCAAAACAATACCCTCTGTTACCATGAAGTGACATTTCTCCCAATTCAGCACAAGATTACAATCTTGGCATCTTTTCAAAACACTATCCAAGTTTTCTAAGCATGTATCAAAAGTAGGGCCAAAAATAGAGAAATCATCCATGAAAATCTCAATGCATCTTTCTACCATGTCAGAGAATATGGAAAGCATGCACCTTTGAAATGTTGCAGGTGCATCGCATAGACCAAAAGGCATCCTCTGGTATGCAAAGATTCCATAGGGGCAAGTAAATGCAGTCTTCTCCTGATCTTCTGGAGCCACAACTATCTGATTATAACCTGAGTATCCGTCCAGAAAACAGTAAAAAGCATGTCCTGCTAATATCTCCAACATCTGGTCCAAGAATAGAATAGGGAAATGATCCTTCCTAGTTGCTTTGTTGAGTCTCCGGTAGTCTACACACATCCTCCACCCAGTCACTGTCCTTGTGGGAATCAGTTATTATTTTCATTTCTAACCACAGTCATCCCTCCTTTCTTGGGTACTATTTGAACTGGACTCACCCAAGCACTGTCTGAAATAGGGTAAATCATTCCAACATCAAGTAACTTCACCACTTCTTTCCTCACCACCTCTTTTTGAGTGGGATTAAGTCTCCTCTGTGGTTGCCTTACTGGTTTGACTTCTTCCTCCATCAATATCTTGTGAGTGCAGAATGAAGGGTTGATGCCCTTAAGATCAGAGAATGACCAGCCCATGGCTGTCTTGTTATTCTTAAGTACCTCCACCAACTTCATTTCCTCCCTCTCAGATAAGGATGCATTAATAATGGCTGGGTAGGTTTGATCATCCCCAAGGAACACATATTTCAAATTTGAAGGTAGTTCTTTTAACTCCACCTTAGTTGCTCCCTTAGGAATATCATCCACTTTCTGTTCAAGCTCTTCAACTACCGGTTCTTCCTGAAAATTTTCCCCACTGTTCTCTTCTTTACATTGGTCTTCCTCCAGTAACATATTCTCTTCTCCTGTTACTTCATCCACAACCTCCTGGATGATATCAATCCTGAAACAATCCTCAACATCAACAAGATGTTTAATTGCTTCAAACACATTAATTGTTACTGTCTCTTCATTCACCCTTAGCATAAGCTTCCCTTGTTCAACATCAATCAAGGATCTAGCAGTTGCTAAGAATGGCCTCCCTAGAAGTAGAGGGCTTTCTGTATCTTCTGCTTCCATGTCTAAAATCACAAAGTTCACTGGAAATATGAACTTATCCACCTTAACCAACACATCTTCTACCACACCTTCTGGTCTCTTGGTAGATCTATCTGCAAGGTGTATAATAAGGTTGGTCTCCTTCAGTGTATTGATTTTCAAGGCTCTACATACAGTCAATGGCATCAGATTTATGCTAGCCCCCAAATCACAAAGTGCTTTCCCTACTTCCACATCTCCAATAGCAATAGGGATGCTGAAACTTCCTGGATCTTTCAATTTTGGTGGAAGTTTCTTCTGGATAAGGGCACTACATTCTTTTGTTAAAGCTACAGTTTCACCATCCTTCAATTTCCTCTTCTTTGACAGAATGTCTTTCATGAACTTTTCATAGTGAGGCATGTTCTCCAAGGCTTCAGCAAATGGAATTTTGATCTGCAACTTCTTAAAAATATCCAGAAATCTTGCATAATGCTGTTTTTGGATTTCTTGCTTCAACCTTTGGGGATAAGGAATCTTGGCATATGGAGACAAGTTAATGGGCTGATCTTGCTTATCAGCCATTTTCTTCTTCTCCCACTTCATCATCTTCTTGGGTGAAGAATTATTTTCAACTACTGCCTTATTTTTCTCCTTATCTTCCTTCACTGTTTCTTGTTCATCATCTTCCACTACATCCTCTACAATGACTTCTTCTTCATCCTTATTGTCTTCCACCTTTTTTTGAACTGGTTGAAGCACAAGCCCACTTCTTGTAGTAATAGCTTTGCAGTGCTCCTTTGGATTCACCATTGTATCACCAGGAAACTTGCCCTGTGATCTTTCAGATATCTGTCTTGAGATCTGACCAATCTGTGTCTCCAAATTCCTAATGGATGCTTCCTGATTTATGAATGAAGTCTTAGTCTCTTGCATGAATGCAGAAGTTTCTTATCTGAAATAATTGGATCCTTGAATAAAATCTTGAGTAGTATTGGACAAATGGGCAAAAGCTTTCTCCCATGCTGAAGAATCTCCTAGTTGTGATGTATGTGGTGGAGGAGGAGGATTTAACTGATGGTTGGAACTGTAACTGAACCCAGGGTGTTGATTTATATTCTTCCATGGTGGCACATATAAATTTCACCCTTGGGTGTTAGGGTTCCTCTGATCATACCATACTCCATTGACCTCAGCTTGTTCTGTAGATCCCCCATAATCACAATCATCTGTTACATGACTTTTCCCACAGATTGCACACACAGAATTGGTGCCCACTGAAGCAACCTTTTGATTGGATAGTTGCTTAGTGAGAGCATCCAACTGTTGCTGTTGCTCTTTCTGAGTCTGCATCAGTTGATCATTCTTGGCTAACAAGGCATCATACCCATCCAACTTAATGATTCCTGCTCTTCTTTCAGCCACTGGAGCATTGTCAAATTCCTGAGATGCCAAAGATTCAAAAATATCAAGTGCCTCCTCAGGAGTCTTGGTTGTCAATGACCCACCAGCAGTGGCATTCACCAATGTCCTAGTGTTTGTAGTCATCCCCTGCAGAAAGATTGCTGCCTGATTCCACACTTCAATTCCATGTTGAGGACATTTCCTCAACAGTGTCTTGAACCTTTCCCAGGCCTCATAAATAGATTCTGACTCTTTCTGCTTGAAGCCTGTGATCTCATCCTTCTACTTTGCCCTCTTGGATGCTGAAAAAAATCTGGCCAGAAACTTGGTTTGCAAATCATCCCAAGTAGTAATACTTCCTTGTGACAATGACTGCAACCATCTTCTGGCATCATCCTTCAGTGAATGAGTGAATAACCTCAACAGAATGGCATCTCTTGTCACACCATTAATCTTCACAGTATCACTTAACAACAAGAAACTCTCAATATGCAGATATGGATCTTCTGCACTTGTTCCAGCAAACTGTTCCTTTTGCACCAACTGTACCAATGCAGGCTTCAGTTCAAAATTATTTGGCTCCCCAGTAGGTCTAACCACACTTCCAATGGGTGGAATGACAGCAGGAGTCATGTAATCTCCCAATGTCCTTTGTGGTTGTTGCACATGATTTTCTGCCATATTTTCTGCCTGTACTATAGCACTTGATTCACCACTGTCCAACAATTGGTGCCTTCTTCTGGCTGCCCTTCTTCACCTTCTAAGTGTCCTTTCTAATTCTGGATCAAACAACAAAGAGTTTTGATAAAAAGTACTATGCATACACCAGAATTACAAGAGCACAAAGATTCATACAACAAAAATTAAAATGCCGAAAATAAAAGACTCAATCTTAACAACTAATGGTGTTCATCAATGTTGAACATCAATTCCCCGGCAACGGCGTCAAAAACTTGTTGTGTAGATTAGCAAGTGCACTAGTCATACAAGTAATAAAAATGATAAGTAAAGATTGTTCCCACGAGGAATTGTGTCAAGCACTGATTATCCACTTGTTGTTGGTTTGAATCAACCAAAGAGTTTTGAATTGCATAAGTTTCTTGTCACTAGAAATGTAAATTGCATAAAATAAAATAAGTTCAAAACACAAAAATATGAATATGAATTAAAAACAGTAGTAAGATATCAATTTCCCTCAAGTATGAATTTATGAATGAACCAATTTCCATCATGAATTCTCTATCATATGATGTTAATCAACCTTTTACTTATCATCAAGATGTAATGTCTTACTACCTTGATGGGTACATTAATCAGAAACCCCAATGTCTTGGTGATTCCTTTCATAATACATGCATTAATCACTAAGGTCTTAAGATTACATTAATATCATAGCATCAATGTCTTGACTACTAGAATACTAATGATGAAGTTGTCAACTTTAAAACAACACAAACATATCTGTTCTACATTATTTCATTAACAAGAATGATTGATCAAGACAACTTCATACAAATCACATAATAGGAAAACATAACATCACATTAATTATTCATAAATACACACTTGAGTTCCATTGAATCAGACTACAAAGGACTCTACTCAGACATAATGAAAATAAATACAAAGGAAGAAGAAAGAACAAACTCCATTGTCATGGTAGTAGATATTCAATCTTCAATTGTAATCCTACACTACTCCTAAGAATTTGGAGAATAAAAAGTAAGAATTCAGATCCAAAGATCTGATATAGGAGAGGAGAGATATGGTAGAGAGATGGGAAAGATATCAGAACTTTTAAGGCCTTTTGCCTTTTATAGTGTTACAATTTCTGCTGAAAAATAATGTGGGCGCTAAAACGGTCAGAAATGGACATTTTAGCGTCTGGCTTGATGCGTGACCAACTGCTTTTAACTGACGTGGGCGCTATAACGGTCTGAATGGGCGTTTTAGCGTCCATGGCTGATAACCTCTCAACTGCTTTTAACTGACTCCAACGCTAAAATGCTTGATTTGAACATTTTAGCGTTGGAGAACAGAGACTTTTTCCACATCAAGGTGCTAAAACGCTCAGTGTGGGCGTTTTAGCGCTGAGCTCCAGAGACTTCAAATTCTGATTTGCAGTAGCGCGCTAAAACGGTCTGTGTGGACGTTTTAGCGCTCAGCACCAGCAACTTTCTCCTTCGATCTGCAGCAGCGCGCTAAAACGGTCAGTGTGGCCGTTTTAGCGCTCAACACTTAGGCAATTTTTCTCCTCCAAAATCTTCTTCCTTCTTTTGATGCTTTTTGGGCTTCATTTCCCTGCAAGACAATGTAAATTTTCGCAAAGCTTTCAGAACTTGCACTTTAGGGACTTCTAAGATATTAACCTCCCTTTTCATTCAATTATTCATACAAATTAATCCTAATTTGTGCTGAAAAACCTGATGAACCAGGGGTTTATCAACAGTATGGATGTTTGTTAATTGATTTTGTTAAAAGTTAATTCCCTTTTGTTTAATGTTGTGCTTGCAATTAAAAAGCCTGTTGTTAAGACCTGATAATGGATTTTAATTTAGGAATTAGTCATTGAGAGATGACTAAATCTCGACATGTATTAAATACATGGACTTGAGTGTGAGAGCACTCAAGGGCTGTCACTCAGAGATGAGGACAGCCACCATGCAATTTTTGGACTGGATTCATCTGAGTCTTTGCTTCATTTAGCATAGAGATATGCAGATGTTGTTTAGGACAAAACGATTTTAAGAGATTAAAATCAACTAGAAAAGATCCGTTAACTGGGAGTTAATTTTTAATAATCTTTAATTAACATTTATTCAGAAGCTGTTGGGGAGGAGAACCGAAACTCAACCTACTTTACAACTTATTTTTCACCAACTTAGATTTCTTTTCCTTTGATTTTTACTACCTCAAAAAATAGTTCTGTCATAATTTCTTTATATAAAATTTCTTTTTACATTAGAAACCCAATTTATTTTCCTGTGATTTTTCACTCTTTAACTCTTGAAACCAATTATTAAAATCCAAAAAGAAGTCATTGTTTAGTAATATTTTAACTTAGTCTTGTGATTATTTTGTTTTATTTTTACTCACTTTTTAGATTAGATTCAGTTTTAGTAATTGCACATTTTAGTCAAGTTGAAAAACGCCAAAGATCCTTGTGGGAACGATATTAGGGTCTCAAATACGCCCTTTATTACTTGTTGTCGCGTATATTTGCGCGCATACTTGCATAACCGTTAGCAAGACAACACATTATCTTGATTATGCAATATGCAGGAAATTTTGATTTGATTTATAGTTAGAGATATTGTTGACTAAACTTGAAACACTAGTATTACAAATATTATATGTTTAACTGATTTTTTGTTGGACAATAATGTAAAAATTATTATTTTCATGTTAAAATATTTGAAATTGGCATCATTATTGTACAAGTATTTAATTATATTTATACTTTTTTAAATATAAATTATAGATTTACATATACTTATCGAGTCATGTGGTTGAACCAGTGACCCATTGGTTGAACCAGTGATCCATTGGTTGAACCAGTAACCAGTACCTCGACCGAGTCAATAACGGAGCAGGTTAATGACATTGAAACCAAGTGTTTGACAACCACCTTTGAATAAAGGAATTTCATACTCGGTTTTACCAAGAACCTATGAAGTCTCTTATAAATCCTTGCTAGCCCCCTATTTCACCGTGTAAAAGGGGACCCTATAACCATTGAGAGGGTTCTAGAAATATAAGGCATTACCACCAACTTAGGTAGGCCCAATGCTGATATAACCTCAAGGCTAAGGAGGAATGGCAACTTTGCCAAGCAAGTTTGCAGACTATGGACTTATTTACCATAATAATTGATATAAAAAAAGAATAAATACCTTTTGGTTCCTCAAAAAAAAATAAAAAAAAAATACGAAAGTCATTTTAAATCCTTAGAAAAAAGAATTTGATTTGTGATCCTTCTGAAATTATAGTTTTTTAAAATTATGGTCTCTTAGAAATTCAAAAAATACTCATATTAGTCCCTCAAAACGGACAAATAGAAATACTTTTTTTCTAAGGGATTAAAATAAGTTCCGTATTTTTTTGTTGAGGAATCAAAAAAAATTTACTCTAAAATAAAAGACTTGAAATAAAGAAAAAGAAAACCCTCCTAGTAATCTAGCTAACCCAACCCAAGTGTGCAAATTAACCCATTACATAACCAGAGAAATGTTTGGGCTGCCTAGTCTTCCTTTTCTAATTGCGCCCGTCGAATGTGGGATACTGAGTTGGGTGTGGATTGGTCTGGCCGCAACATGTGTCCTGATAACACAACATTATAAAGCTCCTTATTCATTATGGAATGTTTCACGGGTTATTTGAATTGGCGATTCCTATTCCTTCACAAATGATGAATGCCTCTTCCTCGAACAATGTATGTGGTAGTGATCATTTATACTATTGTGATGTGTACTGTTATGCTTATTAATTAATTATGAGAAAATGCTAGTTTCAAATTTCAAATAATTTTATGGATTACTTGTAAAAACACTAACGTTTTGTATATTTTTGTTTTAGTAAACAACTGAGATAAGAAAGAAATAACACGCTGGTCAGCTGGTGTGATTTTTTTTTATTTTTTTATAACATTAATATTTTGCCTTATAGTAATAACTTAATTTTACTTATGTTGTTTTTTTTCTTTTTTTTTTTTGGATACAATCATGGCATTAAAGTGATAAAATGGCTTGGACCTTGACCTGGACCTGATTAGTTCGATATAAATTGAGAGTTGAGTTTTAAAATTTTAGTTTGAATTGTTTTTTTCAATCGTTAATGGGTCATGCCTTTTTTAGTTTTACTCTCTTTTTTGTTATAATTGTTTGGATTCAAAGTCCATCTATATAAAAATGACGATTGATGGGTACATTGGGTTGGAAATGTTCTCGAAACAAAATCTATATCCAAAGCAAATTTAAATGCAGAGAGATATTAACTAATTAGAAATGTTTAATGGGAAGGTTATTTTGATGATTTTTTTTTTTTACAAATTTATAAATTACACTAAGTATTGAGTAGTCATATACTCTTAATCGAAATCTGACTAGTCAGACTTAATGTAATTTGTAAGAAAATTTTTTTGTCAATATAACTCATCCCATGTTAAATTATTATTCTCGATGTGTAGGAGTAAACCGATTCCATGTTCCATTTCAAGTTATCTTCCTCAGAGTGCAGCACTTACGATATAAAAACAACATGAAGGCAAAAAATGTAAGTAAATGCCAATGGAAATGCAACAACATTGTCATCAATTTGGATATGAACTGCGAAAAATTAATAGCTTGCTAAATGTAAATGTTGGGCTTTTTGACCCTTATGGCTCTTATTTAATAATTAATTACTAATTTGACCCTCATTTGAAACTAATACGAAAATTTAACCCCTCCCAAAAACATAACACCAATATGTCCCTGTTTGACCATTGACCACGAAGCCTACCCGGGTACACAACTACGTACCCGGGTATTTTTTGAATTTTCTGTACTACCCGGGTAGGTAGGTGTGTACCCGCGTAGGTTTCTACGTTTCTGGAAATCCTTTGAATTACTTACCCGGGTAAGTGTCGACCAAAAGGTTTTTTATATAACCCAGCAGCCCCATTTGGAAAACCCACAAAGGGGTACCCGAGTAGAGCTGCTGGAGGTGCATATTAGGCGCGATTTTCAGGTCCAATCTTGCACAAATTAGTGTTGTTTCTGATCATCACCGTGCGAACGTGTGATCCTCTCTGCCTTCCACCGATTGGAATCGATCCAAGGTTTTTATTTTTTTCGTTTGATTGATTTGATGAAATATATCCCTCCTTCATTTGAAAATTTATCAATTCCTTGTATTTTCGTTTATATTATTTCATTCTGACCGAATAATTTTATCAATTTGTATGTGTTACCCTAACCCTAACCCTAACCCTAACCCTAGCCCTAACCCTAACCCTAATCTGTATGTTTATTGTTCTGATGTTGACCTTTTTTTTCAGTTTAATTGTGTGACGCAATGAGTGCCAGACGCATCTCAAAGCTGCCGTTGGTGGAAAACGAGCGAAGAAGCAAGCGGCGACAGGATGGGTCGTCATCCTCTCAGCCGCAGGCTGGTGCGAGTCAGGCTCCGGACATGGCGTTCGGTTATTTGTTTGATGATGACGTAGCTGCCCACGAGAAGTATGTGAAGTATTTCATGAGCAGGAAGATCTGCGAGCCGAAATCACTGGATTCGGCCTTCTTCAATTTGGAGAATTTTGACATTGTGCCGCTTGCGGAGATGAGATGGCCATACTCGGAGGTGATGGTGAGAGCCTTCTACCAGAACCTTGTGTTGAGTAGTATTTTTCCGAATAAAAGAGTTATCGTTCTCAGGGAACGGTATGAAATATTTTCTGTTTATTTCTCTGAATTAATAATTCTTTAATTGAAATTTAATTGGTTTTTGTAACAAGAAAGTTTTGTGTTCTTTATCAATTATCAAAATATGATCTAAAAGTAAAGAAGTGTTTATTCAATGTTTAAAAAGCTTCTGGGTATATTTAAAATCATGGATGACACAAAAATATGTGCATTCCTGCAAATTTCTTTCAATGCTACAGCGAGTTTATCTCAATTTCTGAAGTACTACAGCTAGTTTAATTGAAACTTCCCAGAATCAACATTAAGGTTCAAGAAGATCTTTTCCCAAAGGTTCTTAAATCTTTCTAGAAAATTTATCAGAAATCACCTTTCGTTATCCCTAAACAAGAAGGGTTCAATTGACTCTTAACAAAAATGCATTTCCCAATTTATTTTTGTTGAAAAACTCAAGTTTCATTCCCCCATGAATTTCTTGAGTTGTAATGGTGAAAGAATCAATTGAATGAGATAAAGCAAATAGTAACAAAGAACATCAAAAATATTTATCCAATCATTTTAACATACCCAGAAAAGAAAAGAAATTAGAAACCCATTATCAGAAATATTGCAAATCTAAAAAGTAAAGAAACATGCATTACCAATATTCAGTAATGAACCGGTCCTTCAAGCATCAAAGTTCCTAAACTAGATCTAAGAAGGAAAACTTGCAGAAGTATGAAAACAATAGCTCGCATGCAGATCCGTGATTCCTTTCCTTGAAGATGCGTTGTCAGTGCATTTCGAGTTCAAGAATTTGGAAGAACAATGCTTGCTTTCAAGAAATCAAAAATACTCTGAATCTTTCAAAACAAAAAGTAACGAAGACTGAAAACTAAAACTCTATATCTAATATCTGATATCTCTTATCTCTATTCTACCGTCTATCTCTTAACAAAAAAACTCAGAAAATTCCCTTTTTCGTCATGGCCGTCCCCTTTTTCTTTCATCCAATGGTTGAGTTGCTCCTTTGATCGTCCCACGTGCTGCCTTCTTTTTCATGTGAGCTGAAAGTAAAAATACAATAAAACATGTAAGAAACAAGCCGAATACTTCTCTTTTTACTTTTTACCTTCTCTTTTTTACTTGGGCCTTAACTTAAACTCTTTTGGCCCATTTACCTGCAACAACACTAATTAAACAGCCCAAAGATACTTAAATAACATAAAATAATATAATATTTATATATATAATTCGGTGCTAACACCTTGGCTATGCAAATGGCGAGCTGACTTCCCGTGTCTGCGGGATTGATATCGTCATGACTGCGCCCATAAGGACAGAGCTACTGGGGTATGATTTTGATGCTGTCACAGGAGCGTCCCTATATGATGGAGACAACCATCATATCTTTGGTGATTATGACAGGGAGACCATTGTCACAGAGACCAGGAGGGCAGACGTTGAGGCCGGACATTTTTCTCATTACCCTATGAGCAACTTGTTGGTGTCTTCTCGTATTCTCCATTATGTGGTGACACATATTATCTTTCAGCGCCCGCATAATCATTCCAAGGTGCTGGAAGGAGACTTTGTCATATTGTGGGCCCTCCTCCACCGCAGGGAGGTGAACTGGAGGCATTATATTTGCATATTATGTGGAAGGCTGCCAAGTCCAAGAAGGCTGAATTGTCTTTTGCATTCCTGGTGCAGAAGATCCTACATAGATTTGGTGTGCCTATGGCGACATAGAACTTTAAGGTCTCCACATGGTGGAATGCCATATTTGGTGAGAGGCTTCTGAAGCAGTGTGGGATCCAGCGGAGCAGAGCGGGTCCCTGGTACTGGAAGAAGGCACCAGAACCACCTGAGATCCCAGTCCACCACGATGCTGAGATGGAGGATGCACCTGCAGGTGATGAGTTTGGGCTTATGGGCTTATCCATTCTTGTTTTGCATTTTTTTTAATGTGGCATTTTTGCTTTTCATGGTTTATGATGCAGGCCTTGATGATGACGACGATGATGATGAGGTTGATGACGGACAGACACGTCCCACCCGCAGAGGGCGACCACCAACTCCTCCTGATGGTGGATGGACACTTGATCATGTCATGGCATCCATGTGGAGACTGTCTACTGACTTTAGAGGATATAGACAGAGCACGAACAAGTGGCGGAACCAGATGGACAGAAGTGTTTCGCGGTTGGACAGAAGGGTTACATAGTTAGAGGGTTTAGTTGGCAAGGGTGCCCATCCACAGGAGGACTCTGATGATGTGGATGAGGATGATGAGAATGAGGAGGACACGCAATCGGATTAGTGTGCCCTATTAGTGTCCATAGGGTTTAAATCAATCGGATTAGTGTATTTTGTATATTGTATTCTGTATTTTGCATTTTGGACCTACATTGCATGGATCTTTTTGTATGTTGGATGATCAATATTTGAATGAATGCAATTTTCATTTTTCACAAATTCATACTTGTCGGTTTTATCCATGAATGCACCTTGCAGTATTTGAATGCCTCAATGCATTGGTGAAATGTCCAAAAAACCCTATGAAATATGACCCTCTCTGTATAAACCCGACGTTCGTCAAAACATTGATTTGTATAAAGTTTGAACACAGAACCCACATTCACCTGCGTCATATACGTCAACCAATTGGGCAAGAATCCGTACGATTTCTCCCAGTCACCATACAACTTAACAATGGCCTTCATTTTTGCCTTCCAGGCCTTCCTGTACGTTATGTTGTATCCATATATTCCCTGTATCCTCTCTTGTATCAGAGCTGGTTTTGTGGATGGATCTTCCTTTAACATATCTGAAAAAAATAGAACTTTACCATATTCTCAATTATACTAAATCATTAAGTACACAGTAGAATACGTACTCATTATAGCTGCACAAATGACATCTGAATCCAACTGTCTATGATCCTGTGATAGGCCCTGATTTAGGCATGTGTGCCCTTGATCCCATTTACGGACCACCCAGTTAGCTCCCTTCTTCGGCTTAATTGCCCTCATATACCAGGGACAACCGTCAGCAGGGTTTTTACACTTCATAACAAATCTTGATTCGTCACTTTTTTCAACTATGGCTGTCCTGCGCCCCTTCATACAATGCATCTTCACAACATGTTGCATTTCAGGTTTGGATCCAAATTCTTGTTGCACAAATAATGGATCTCCTATCTTCCAACCTCCATGCAAGTCATCATCCCCATATAGGAGTTCCAACTCGTCATTAGGGTGGGCCCAATTAATGAATGAATAATGTTGGCTTTCATTCCAAAAAGGCTCCACCACTGTCCCTGCATCTAAACATCAACTCTCATTTGTCTGAATGAATATCACCACAAATAATAAATTGTCTAAAGAAAATGTCACAATTTATAAACTTATCACTACTGACTGGGTCAACATGAAGTGGTGACAAGGCTGGGTCAACATGCAGTTGTGACCTATGAAGCACCGACACTTCAAAAACCCTGACGTGTCGTGTCCGACACTTCCCGACACTCTCGGACACCCCGACACTCCCCGACACTTCAACACGCGTTATAAAAATTCAAAAAAAGTTTCAAAGGTTGCGTTGCGTTGAGTTTTTAATTCTAGTTATTAGATTCGTTGTACTGCGATTACCATTTTATTTAGTTTAATATAAATATTTGGGATACCTTATGTTTCTTTGCAAAATTTATGAATATTATAAGTTTAGATTCATTTTTTGTTAAATTATTGAATATTAAATATAATATACACTACATAAATTAAAAATATTATTTAATATCAAAACGTGTCCTAACGTGTTGAAATCTAACATTTTTTAGAATTAACGTGTCGGAGTGTCGTGTCGTATCGTGTCACGTGTCCCGTGTCGGTGTCGGTGCTACATAGGTTGTGACAAGGCTGGGTCAACATGGAGTGGTGACAAGGCTGGGGTACCCAAACTTACCACGCTCGTGTCAGCGTCAAAATTTCCGTCCACGTCAGTGTCTGACGAATCACCTGGAGGAATTTCACTTTCAGGTTCTCCCTCATCTTCGCTGTCCACATAGTACTCATCTTCATCCTCTTCATCCTCATCCAATGCTACCTGAGGAGGTGCGGAAGATCGTACAACTGTATCTTCTTGACCAGTACAGTGTGCAGTAGTGGTTGCATGCACCGATAAAGATGAAGACTGACCAACATCAACTTCAACATAAATCTCAATATATTTTAATATTTTCCATCCAACATACGCATCTATGACGAACTCCACATCTTCATCATCATTGATATCGTTACCAATGTAGTATATTGTATCTATTAGCAGTAAAAACGAATCATATATCTGAATATTCATATTGTATTGACTTAAGAAAAGGATACAAAAGGGAGCTGTATATATAGGCAATCTCCCTATAGCAAGATACATGCTGGTAGTAACAAACCTTGTGACTAAAAAACAGAAAAAGAAAACCACTAAGTGGTTATAACAGAAAGAGGTCCACTAAGTGGTTATAACAGAAAGGAAAAAATCAAATATTCTAATAGCCCCCCTCAAGATGGAGCATGTATATTCAAAACACCCATCTTGGACAGCAATGCAGAAAACTTAGAAGGCAGTAATGGTTTAGTAAAAAGATCAGCCAGTTGCTTTGAGGAAGAAACTGGAAAGGTCTTCAAACGTCCTTTAGTGATATGCTCACGAACAAGGTGACAGTCAATTTCAATATGCTTGGTGCGTTCGTGAAAAACAGGATTAGCAGCCAAATGGAGAGCAGATTGGTTATCACAAAAAAGATGTGCAGGTCCATGATGCAAAACATGAAGATCCTGAAATAAAGAAAACAACCAAAGCAGTTCACAAGTTACATTAGCCATTGATCGATATTCAGCTTCAGTTGATGAACGGGAAACAGTGGGCTGTTTCTTAGATTTCCATGAAATCAAGGAATCTCCAATAAAAACACAAAATCCAGAAATAGATCGTCTACTATCTGGACAAGCAGCCCAATCTGAATCACAGAAGGCATTAAGTTGGATATGAGAGGAAACAGGGTAAAACAGTCCCTGGCCAACAGTGTACTTGACATAGCCTAGAAGACGGTGAGCAGCCTGAAGATGAGGCTCACGAGGTGCTGCCATAAACTGACTCAGATGAGAAACAACATAGGACAAATCAGGCCGTGTAATAGTGAGATAAATCAAACGGCCAATGAGACGTCTGTAGGAAGAAGGATCAGAAATGAGATCACCAGAAGTAGCAGAAAGCTTAAGACCAGCATCCATAGGAGTTGTGCGTGGTTTGCAACCCAAATTTCCAGAATCTTTCAAAATTTCCAGTGCATAGTGTCTTTGACAAACAGAAATACCCAACTTACTGCGAGCCACTTCAAGACCAAGAAAATATTTCAAAGCACCAAGATTTTTTAATTTGAACTTGCTGTGTAACACTTGTGTAAGTTGCTGTACCTCTTCAGAATTATTGGAAGAAATGACAATGTCATCAACATAAAGCAGAAGGGCAATAAAAACAGTGGGAGTAGACCGGACAAAAAGAGAAGAGTCAGACTGAGATTGGACAAAACCAAGAGTAGAAAGGGTGGAAGAAAACTTTGCAAACCATTGACATGAGGCTTGACGCAAACCATAGAGAGATTTGTGAAGACGACAAACAACATTTGGAGGAAGGTGAGGGAATTTAGAAGAATAACCTGGAGGGAGGTGCATGTAAACCTCCTCAAGTAAGTCACCATGCAAGAATGCATTGTTGACATCCAACTGAGTGAGGGACCAGTTATGAACAGCAGCCAAAGCAAGGAGAACACGGACAGTGGTGATTTTAGCAACAGGAGAAAAAGTTTCCAGGAAATCAATTCCTTCTTGTTGATTAAAACCCTTAGCAACCAAACGAGCTTTATAACGCTCAAGAGTGCCATCGGAATTGTATTTAACCTTATAGACCCATCTACAACCCACAACCTGTTTGCCAGGAGGAAGAGAAACAACAGACCATGTATGGTTGTGTTCAAGAGCAAAAAGTTCAGTATTCATGGCTGCCTGCCATTCCGGAAGTTGAGAGGCTTGGGAATAAGTAGTAGGCTCAAAATGTGAGGAAATGGAATTGAGAAAGGCAGCATGGGAAGATGAGAGTTTGTGGGATGAAAGGAAATTAGATAATGGGTGTGAGGTGGAGGAAGAACAAACATAGTCACTAAGATGGGAAGGAGGCTGTTTGTGCCGTTGAGGTCTAGTGGAAAAAGTGGTGGAAGGAGAAGTAGAAGTAGCAGGTAAAGGTATATGGGAGAGATCGGTTGGGAAAGAGGATGATGGAGAATTAATAGCAAAAGGAAAAATGTGTTCAAAAAAGACTACATCACGTGATATAAAGGTTCTGTGTGATTTTAAATCGAGTAGCTTATAACCCTTATAACCTGGAGGATAACCCAGAAACACAGCAGGCAAAGCACGTGGTGAAAATTTGTGGCGAGATTTTGGAAGTGTAGAACTGTAACATAGACATCCAAAAACTCGAAGGTGAGAAAAGGAAGGAGGCTTATGGCCTGGAGGATACCCGTGCAACTTGAAGCACTTGTCACGGGTATGTCCAGAGAGGTGGCAATGGGTGCAATACGGACGTGAACGGCGATGGGTGGCAGCCACGGCGGAAGCAACCGGAGAGGCTGAAGGAGCCGCAGGGGTGGTAATAGAGCCTAAAAGAGGGGATTCCGGAATAGCAGCAGCAGGCAAGAAAACTGAAATTTGTCTCTGGCGTTCTTCCTGAAGGATTAAGGAGAACACCTTGGCAAGAGGAGGAAGGGGATCAATCAAAAGGATCTGGGCACGGGAAGAAGAAAAGGAGTCATTGAGGCCAATAAGGAATTGAATAACATGGTCCTGCTCACGATGGGCAGTTATAAGATGAAGAACACCGCATGAGCAAAGAGGCAGAGGAACATAGTCATGCAATTCATCCCAAAGGGATTTCAATTTTGTATAATAGCTATTAACATCCAACGATCCCTGACAAAGAGAAGAAATATGTTGTTTCAGTTGAAAAATTCTGGGACCGTTGGCCTGGGAGAAACGAGTTTTCAAGTCAGACCAGATCTCATATGCATTGGAAAAATATAGAAGACTATCTGCAATATCTTTGGAGACAGAGTTTAAAATCCAGGAAATCACCATGGAATTGCATCTGTTCCAATAGGAAAACAAAGGATCAGCAGGAGATGGACGAAGAAGGGAACCATCAACAAAAATCAACTTGTTTTTGGCAGTGAAGGCAAAATTCATAGCACGGTTCCAGGAATTGAAATTGGAACCGGAAAGAGAGTGAGCAACCAAAACTAATCCTGGATGATCACTACTGTGTAAGAAATAAGGACTTGAGGAATCGTCCATGGAGTCGGGCGTTCCTGAAGTAGCAGAAGAGGCGTCGGCGGGTGGAGGACGATTGTTGCCACGAGCCATGGAAAGAGGCAAGGGCTACAAAAGGTAAGAAACTACTGATACCATATTAGCAGTAAAAACGAATCATATATCTGAATATTCATATTGTATTGACTTAAGAAAAGGATACAAAAGGGAGCTGTATATATAGGCAATCTCCCTATAGCAAGATACATGCTGGTAGTAACAAACCTTGTGACTAAAAAACAGAAAAAGAAAACCACTAAGTGGTTATAACAGAAAGAGGTCCACTAAGTGGTTATAACAGAAAGGAAAAAATCAAATATTCTAATAGTATCCATATCCAGTACAGTCTCTAACCTGGCTATCATGCGGTGGATGGAATGTATGCCTTCTAACCCCATTTTTTGGAGAATTCTCTCCTTCAGTTCATTGCATGTAGTGCCCACTTTGATTTTCATCGTTTTTGTTTTTCCTTCAAATCGGACACCGTTCGGACCTTCAAAATGCCTTCCATTGTAGTAAATAACTATAAAAACCATGTTTGGACTTGAACTCATCTTTCACACGAAAATTAGGTCTAGGTTTTGGGTTTTTGGAAGTTGGTTCGGATTTTTGAGCACAAAATGTGTGTGTGGAGGTGTAATCTCAATGTCCTACAAAGATCAAGCTTTATGGATGGATGAGATGAAATATATGTGTGATTTTTCAGAATAAAGAGCTCAAGGGAGAGAGATTTGGGGGTAAAAAAACCTAAATCTCGCAACAATAGCCGAAACCCATTGATATTGGGGTTTCTGGTCGACACTTACCCGGGTACACACCTATGTACCCGGGTAAGTAATTCAAAGGATTTTCAGAAACGTAGAAATCTACCCGGGTACACACCTACCTACCTGGGTAAATAATTCAAAGAATTTCCAGAAACGTAGAAATCTACCCGGGTACACACCTACCTACCCGGGTAGGACATAAAATTCAAAAAATACCCGGGTACGTAGTTGTGTACCCGGGTAGGCTTCGTGGTCAACGGTCAAACAGGGCAGATTGGTGTTATGTTTTTGGGAGGAGTTAAATTTTCGTATTAGTTTCAAATGAGGGTCAAATTATTAATTAATTATTAAATAAGGGCCACAAGGGTCAAAAAGCCGTAAATGTTGTATAAATGGCCATCGAAAGGTGACAATTGCAACAATTAATAACTATAGGTAATATGACAGAAATTCATAGTATGCGGTTTGTTTTGGGTATGAGGTTTTATTTTATGGGAAAAGTGTTTGTCATTTTAAATGACATAACTTATATCCTTTCACTCTCACAAAGAAGTGAAACCCACATCTTTATTTTTTTCTGTCAACTCTCTCTCCTCATTTATCTATCTCTTTCTCTCACTTAAAATGACACAACTTTACATCCTTTAAAATGATACACAATTTTCCGTTATTTTATTTTTGTGTTTCTGGTTGTGTTGTGTGTTGTTATTAGTTGGTTTTCCCCAACAATGTGCTTCTGATGTAAAAGTTTTGATTTTGATTGAACATGTTTGTGTGGTTTTCATCCTGTTGCAAACCTAATTCTAGTGGGCTAAGTTTGAGTTAGGTTGAATATTTTCTTTATTTAAATTATTTTAAATTTGTATTTATTTATTTATTTTATTCGAAGAACTTGTTTTAGATTGCATATGGTCAACTAGGTACCTTTTTAAGAAAATGGAACACACTTGTAAAAATGGGATTAATTAAGAAAATAAAGGAGGTGCTATCAAAATTTCTAAAGAAATGGCCTGAATTTTTTCTAAATTTGGTAGACCATATCTCCTTTCACAGTTGTCCAATTGAGACGTTTTATATCTCATTTTAAATCTTAGGATGTCAAATACATTGTTTTAAAATTTGGTATCATTTTAAGTTGTAAAACGCCTTGTGAGTCAAAATGAGTGGAGATTGCCCAAAACTGGCATTTTGGCACTACTTTTGGGTTCAATATTCATAAAATTCTATATCTCTTATTCCTTACTCAAATTATGCTTATGATATATCAAATTGTAGATCTAGGTGTCTACTATGCTGTATAAAAATTTGAGAGAAACTTGAGTTATATATCATTTGGAATCTAAGAAACAGTGAGGGATGTTGAGTGCCCTATTTTGAGATTGTTGTCAGTTTTGAAGGATCATCTTACGGCAAGAGTATCCGGAGTTATAGAACTCCAATTGAGACATGTGATACCTTGTTAGAAAGCTAGAAGAGACTAGTTTAACATATCAAAAGTTGGTTATTTTTAGTAGAGTGGATCATCTGTAGTTTAATTAAAATTGTAGGTACCTTAGTTGGAGAAATGTCAAGTTATGTATCTTAGCTTTGTTGGTTTATGAGAACCACTTAATTTCTTTAGATAGGTGTTACATGATACTTAAGCATTAGAAATATTACTTCCATATTTGTATCACAGTTGGTAAAATATTTAATATGAAAATTTTATAAATGTAAAGATTTTGCAAACTATATCAAAAAGAAAAAAAAAATTCCCGTATTTTAAAATGAACCGTTGTTATTGTAATTGCGTTTAATATCATAATGGATGATAACATAATCAGATGCATATATGGTGTTACATTTTCACTTATATATTTGTGTAGAAATATTATTTTATAAAAAAATTATAATTTGTATCAAACATGTTAAGAAAGTTTTAAATATTTATTTGTTATTTTTTTAATGAATTGAATATGACAAAAAAATTATGAAATTATAATTTTGAATGGCTAACGGGCTGGCCTAACCTATAGGGCTTTTGGCCCATGCAGATCATTATTATTGAGGTTCATTTGACCCTAACCCACACAAGTTAGGGCTTAATGGAACGTGCTGGTCCATTTTGACAGCCCTAGAGAAATCTGTGCTAAAAATAAGCAAATTTGAGTAATAATAATTACCGAGTCAAAGTCCTTAATTAGTTCATTGATTCCTAGTAGGGGTTTGCAAAAATACCAAATGATCCAAAGCATTTTAGGAAAAGAATTGAACCTTTTCATTTTTTTTTAACTGTTTGGTCTTTTAAAAATAGTTCAAAAAACCAATCCAATTTTTTAATTTTGGTTTAAGTTCGATTGTCATTCTCAAAACAGTTTGAATATCCAAAACAAGTTAACTTATATTCCATTAACAAAATTATTTGACTTCTCTTGATGCCTTTAATTTTTTTCCCCTTTTTTCGTGGGACTATTTGTTGTGATTTTGTGTTTCTCAAGAGCTTCAGATTTAATTTTTCCAATATAAGCATCGAGTTATCTTGACAGTTGAGTAATGCGTAAAAAGCCTTTTTAAAGAATGTAGGTTGCATTACGCATATTGTGTTCATATGTTTTTTTTAGTCTTTTCCTGATTATGTATGCATTTTCCTACAGGAAAAATATGCTGGACATTTACGGGGTGGGTTGAGTAAAAATTTATTTTTGAAGGTTATGTGTATTTAAAATACAAAGCAGAAAACACCCTTCTGTTGTTCAAATATGTATATACCCTAATTACCACGATTTTACATCGTAAGAAACACATGTTTTATGTTGTTTCTGTTGTAGCCAATACCAAAGTAGATACAAAGGTACCAAAGTGACAAAGCAAAAAACACCCTTATGTTGTTCAAATATGTATATACCCTAATTACCACGATTTTACATCGTAAGAAACACATGTTTTATGTTGTTTCTGTTGTAGCCAATACCAAAGTAGATACAAAGGTACCAGTGTGTATATGTATATGTATATATATATATATATATATATATATATATATATATATATATATATATATATATATATATATATATATATATATATATATATATGGGTTTAGCGGATATAAAGTGAATGCACCTAAGGATTTGTGCAGTCACATGAAACTACGTCGTTTTATAATATAAGAGCATTAAATATGAGGAATAATAACCATACAAAGGTATAAATAAATATAAAATATAAAATATGAAAAATCATAACCATACAAATTTGGAAAAAAAATAATATTTTTATTTTTTACAATTAATTTTAAATGCCAACTTCCTTTATCCCACCCAAAACTACGTAATTTTTAGGTGACTGCACCAATGCTTATATACAGTCACATTACAAATCATTAACAAAATTGATTTTAATTTAAAATTGATTTTTAATTAAAACAAGTATTAAATTAAAATCGACCGTGAACCATAAATTGGTTTTGGAATCAGTTTCAAACTAGGTCGGGAAAGTATGTTGCAATCAATTTTCTTTATCTCAATTCACTTAATTTTAAACTGTGATTGATTTTGCAGGTTCTGTATTTGTTTGTGTCTTAAAAATGAAAAGCTACAAAAACGTTTACACTTATGCAATTTACAATTTATTGCACTTTGTATTAACTTTTGCTATAAGATTCTGATAAATTATCTTTCAAAAAAAAAAAAAAGATTCTGATAAATTTTACTCCAATTTTATGTTCATCTGAATGGGCGAGGTTGAAGGTCACTCTATCTTATTATATTTTTGAAACTATTTCTCTGTGGAAACGATAAATATGACTCTAAAAGATAAGAAAAACTTCAATGCATCAAGAGCACACACAGAATTCGCACCCCTTTTTATTAAATAGGAAAAATATTTAAGTCTTAAAAGGAAATATAAAAAAAGAATGTGCTAAAAAGGGAAAAAATATTTTCCTATTTAATTAAAGGGAGCAGCAAATTCGGTGCTTCCCATACATTAAAGTTTTTCTCCTAAAAGGCCCTCCAATTTCCAAAAATAATGAAGAGTTATTCGAAAGAACTTACTTTGAGCAAGCTAGTGCATTTTTTATCGCACATAATTTACAATATCTCAAAGCAAAGTTACAAAAGCAAGAATTATAGAAACATGATCGTACAATGGATACCTACTTTTCTCTACTTAGACATGATTCAGGGTGTACTGACATTTCTTTAAATCTTCCTCTTTGTTGCCAAGCAACTTATTAGCTTTTCTGTGTGGTCTAAGATCTTCCACTGATAAGCAAGCATGTGCTGAGAGTATACAGTAACAGATGAAGAGCACAAAATATGCGATTGAAAATTGTTCCTATGATAAGAAACATGACAATTTCTGAAAATAAGAAAAGACAATGAATGGAGAAACGTAGCCATTCAATCTATAACCCCAATGCACTCTAAGGAAATTTGCAGTGGATCAAATGCAATAGTCATTGGCATGGTAAAAAGAGATTGGCCTATTTTTTAAGGTTCCACGTGTAGCATAATTATTTTGAGAATTTTTCATTTTTAAATTAGTTTGGAGGTTGAGTTATTTTGATTTAATAATTTAATAAATAAGAATATCATATTAAATTTAATTTAAAGTATATCATGATTCATACCCAGTTGAATAACTTAGGTACAAATACGCCTTGCTCATACATTTTTGGTAAAATTTCAAAAACCCGCTACAGTATTGCTTTGAATCACTTATATCCTTATGTTTTATTTTAATCACTTAACTCCGTGCAGATTTTTGTATCCACACCACTGCTTAACATTGTTAGGAACTTTTTTTTTTTTTTTTTTTTGGTATATAACATTGTTAGGAACTTAACTAATATACTTCTCACCAAAAAAAAAAAAAAAATTAACTAATATTTAGAAGAAGAGAATATAGTGCTTAAAAAAGGACAAAATGTTATGAAAACTTATATAAGACCATAATAAAAAAATCAAATGTGTCTAAATAAAAAAAAGTATAGAAGAAAAAGTAAAGTCAAATATGTTAAAAATCACAATAGTGACAAAAAAGATTAAAATTAAAAAAATAAGATTAGTTCAAATGAAAAAATTCCGAAGATGAAAAAAAAAAAGATAAAAAATAAATGAAACAAAAAAAAAACCACAATTATGAATTTTCAATATATTTGGTTTTACTTTTTTTTCCTTGATCTTTTTTATTTAGATATGTTGGGTTTTTTTTTTCTTTCTTTTTTGGTAAGTTTTATTGTGATTTTTGTAATACATTCTTTTTTGCTTTGTGGCACCCCACCTACTAAAGATTTTTCGTAATTTTTATTATTTAAAAAAGAGAGAGAATAAATTAGGGATATATAAAAAAGCAAACATATATAAATAAAAAGAATAAAATAGATCGAGAATTAAAAATAAAATCAAATATATTGAAAAATTTATAATTGCGATTTTTTTTTCTATATATTTATTTTCTTTTTTATCTTATCTTTGTTTCTATTTTTTGTTTTTCAGAATATATATTTTTCATTTAAACTTTTTTTTTTAGATTTAGTTTTTTCTATCATTGTTGAAGTTTTTAGTATATTTGGTCTTTTTTCCCTTTTATTTTTTTTCTTTATTTTATTTTTTTATTTAGATGCATTTGATTTTTTTTTATTTTTTATTGAGTATTTTAAATTTCCGTAACATTTGATCTTATTATTTTATTTTATTTATGAAATTTCTAACGTTAAGAAGAGAGATGGGTGAAAAACCGCGGGGATTAAAAACAGAAAAAACCGGACAAGGGGCGCAGATTATTAAATATCAAACGACTCCTTGCCTTACAAGAAAATACTGTTCACTTGTTGTTGTCTCCCTCTCACTCTTCACTCTTTCTCTCTTATTCTGATCTTTCAAGCTCTCTCTTTCTTGTTCTGATCTTTCAAGCTCTGAAGCTGAGGCTCCAAATCTAACATCACGACCAAGCGACGCGGCCATTCATCTTATTTTTTTCTCTCTGTTCCTCTATTTTCTTTGTCGTTTGATTTTCTCCATTGTGTTTTTCTGTTTTTGCAGGGTTTCTTAAATTCAATTCGAGAGAATTCCCTCCACAGAATGAACAATCGGGAAAACGCAAGCCCCTCTATCTGTGTCTTGATTTCTGTTGTTACCCAAACAGAAAAAAAAAAACCCAAACCCTCGATTACGCTCAATGATTCAAAGGTTCTCACTTTTTTCTTTTATTTTGTGTGATTTTTGTCGGCAGTTGGATAGGTTCATTCCCAATAGGTCAGCCATGGACTTCAGTTACGCTCACTACATGCTTACAGAGGGAAGGAAGATCAAACAAAATCCAACGGAGGAGGTGACATCGCCGTCGCGAGAACTCTACCGGAAGAGACTGGCGGAGGCCTTGAACATGAATCGGACTCGAATCTTGGAATTCAAGAATAAGCCACCAACGCCGGTTGAATTAATCCCAAAGTATATCCTTTCCCCTCCTCCTCCTCCTCGATCTTCCAAACCCATGCGATACATTCCTCAGGTACGTCAAAATGAAAAATTGTTCATTGCCTAATCAGGTTCTTTTTTTAAATTGCATTCTAAGTGTTTGTGAAAATGTTTGTCAGAAATCTGAGAAGACCTTGGAAGCACCTGGCATCATAGACGACTTTTCCTTCAACTTACTAGACTGGGGTAGCAGCAACGTTCTTAGTATCGCACTTGAAGATTCTGTATATCTTTGGAATGCCGATGATAGCTCCACTTCAGAACTTGTCACTGTTGATGAGGAAGATGGTCCCATTACAAGTGTTAGCTGGGCACCTGATGGACGCCGTTTAGCCATTGGTTTGTACAATTCTGATGTCCAGCTCTGGGATTGTTTCGATACTAAGCTGGTAGATGTCACACTTAATTTCTAGTTATATATATATATATATATATATATTTCCCATTTTTTTGGGTTTTTTTTTATTTTAAATTGAAATTTATGCATTCTGATTGTTATATGGTATGATTTGGTGAACGCAGCTGAGAATACTGAGGGGTGCACACCAATCACAAGTGGGTTCACTAGCTTGGAACAATCATATCCTCACAACAGGAGGAGGATTGGATGGTAGAATTGTTAACAATGATGTCAGAGTAAGATCTCACATTGTTGGAACCTACAGTGGACATCAACGGGGTCAGGGTGTGTGTGGGCTGAAGTGGTCTGCCTCGGGAAGACAATTGGCGAGTGGAGGCAATGATAATCTCATTCATATATGGGACAGATCCATGGCCTCTTCGAATTCAACAACTCGTTGGCTTCACAGACTTGAGGGGCACAAAGATGCTGTAAAGGCACTGGCTTGGTGTCCATTTCGGGAAAATATGCTAGCTTCTGGTGGAGGTGTGGGTGATCAGTGCATTAGGTTTTGGAAAACAAACACTGGTGTATGCTTGAACTCTGTTAACACAGGATCTCAAGTGTGCGCTCTGCTGTGGAACAAGAATGAGCATGAGTTGCTTAGCTCGCATGGTTTAACCAGTAACCAGCTCACTCTTTGGAAATATCCTTCTATGGTGAAGATGGCAGAGCTCAATGGTCATACCTCCAGCGTGCTGTTTATGACACAAAGTCCAGATGGGTGTACTGTGGCAACTGCTGCAGGGGATGAGACACTGCAATTTTGGAACGTCTTTGGAACCCCTGAAACATGCAAACGACCAGCATCAAAGGAAAAAACTGAGCCCTTTGCTAATTTCAACCGTATCCGTTGAAGATCGCATGTATAGGAGATACTGTCATATATCTAAGGGGTAGTCCTCCTGCCCCGTATTAAAAATATTTCATTTTGTATTGTTTCCATGATCCTTTTCTGTAAGTATATCCTGACAAATGTATAGACATTTATACATGTACATAGTGGGCGAATTATCTGTACAGAAAGAGCTAATTACTTTGAATGAATGCCATGTATGATTGGATTTTTTTTTTTTTTCACTTTGAATTTTTATCTTTCTTTCCCTGTTTTTAATGTTTTTTATTTATTTTATTTGAGGAACTTGTTTTAGATTGCAGTTAGGAAGTACTCTATGGTTGGTTGTGGAGCATAAATGAGGTAAATTGCAGAAAATGTATGCTAGAGTTATGTACTATAAACACAACATGATATAGAGCATCTTGTGGAGTATCTTACTAGTACCTCTTCCTCCAGTAAAAATAAGTGCTTCTTGGAACAAGTTAAGTGGCAGTGTTAATTTATACTACTGTAATGCGCGTTGTTATCCTAGGGGGCTGAAATTTCAGAGTTCATATGTTGCAATGGTAGAGAATAAGAAATGATTACCCAATGGCGATTAAAATGGGAGAGGGGTCACGTTTGGAAGGTAGATTGTTAGTGTGTGAAGTGTTTTATAGCATTTGTGCAAAGGGAGAGAGCTGATCTCTCTAAATTTCACTCAGCTATAGCAAATGTATTCCATGCAATTCCTTATCCGTTCTCTGTTTTTCTGTCAGACACCCATTTTAATTTTGTAATTTCTTTCAACATTTACAGCATGATTTACTGTTGATTTTGTATTAGTAACTCAGTATGGCTATGAAAAGATAATTAACTTCTAATTCTATACTTTAGATCTCAATTAGTTTGTTGAGTCTCATTTTGATGAGTCTCATTTTGATATGAATATATTGTCACCCCCAGTTTCCGATTTAGTTATTTCTAACCTACTTGTATTCTGCTACTACTCATATGCCTCATACAAATGATCAACTTATGTCATAATTCTGAAAAGGTAAAATAAACTCAAGAAACCAAACTGATAATTGAAAATGAACAGCAAAACGGGGAGGTTGAACTGGAGTTAATAATTCAAGCAATCTGGTTTACTTTGTAGGATGAGCAAGTGGTTCATGATTAAATAATGAGACATCATGCAACAACATTTGCAGTAGAAAGTTGACTGAACCAGATTTATATTGCTACTGCTCCATTTCTTGCAAGGTGATAATTGCAATTTGACAGCCGCATGTTTACAACCATTTGTTGTGTCTTTCATCAGCACACTCTTGTCATTAATTTGAACTTTTAAGTTAGTATTTTCTGACTTTTTTTAATCTCAACTTTCATGTCAAAGCTGTTTTAAGAATGCCTATTTCAGTTCCTCCCTTCATTTCCATCCAGAGAGTCCTCCACATGAATGACAAGAGGGAAATTCTGATCCCCAAAAGCTACGAAGGACAAGAAAGGGAATACAACCCCGCAGAGCTCCCTTCTTCTAAGAGCCTTAAGTTGGTCACACATGAGATAGTTTGAATAAACAGGATTGGAAGAAATTATTTGTAAAGTTTATGTGATAAAGATAGTGAATCTATTAGCCATGTTGTAAAGATTTGAAATATTCTGAATTCTAGTCTTTTGTGACTTATACTTCTTATCATGCAGCATTATATCATGATGTTTTATTTCACATTCAACTTTGTTGTCTTGTTATTGATGGGTGTTTTTTCTTTTCTTTTCATGGTGGGAGGGGGGGATTTGATGGATGAAATAAGCGATAATAAATATCCTTCTTGCACTCAGGACCAGCTGGAGGTTGATCCTAATACAAGCATGCTTTCTATCATTTTGTCTGCAGGACATGCCAGCGTAAACTAACATATGAACCAGAATAGCTATTTTCACATTCCAATAAATGAATAACTTCAAAGAAAAAATTCGAAATGGCATTTTAAAACATAGACATAGATCCATCCCATGAGAAACACTTCATTGTCCTCAACTTAGAGAAGTGTATAGGTAATGAAAAATATATGATATGTACTTATTCGTTAACCTAGGATAGTAGGACATTAGTCACATAACATTATTAATGTGGACCTATCTTATGTAGGATTACAGGCCCAACCCGTAACACGTTCAGGAGACCCAAGGATTATTGCTTCTAGAGAGAGGATACGCAGTCATCCTATGTATCTTAAGAATCCACCTAACACACGGCACCAATTGCTTTGTCAATTGCGGCCACACAACATCAACCGCACGTAAAATCACCAGACATAGCCACTTCTCCTCACCAATAAGAATGAATGCCACCTTACCAAGACGGCATAACCAGAACACTCTTCTACTATATATACAGAGCCACTAATCGTAGTTATGACTATCTATCCATCAATACTTGATTACCTTTGAATAAATATTGACTCGGCAGATACCTCCCTAGTGTCCTCAAATGTCTACAAACACCAATTCCAGCCCAAACATCTCGCTAGTCACATGCACATTTTGCAGCAGCAATCCCAATCAAAATCCATACCTCAACATTGTAGGTTCAACCATGGGTGATCCAAGCCAATATCCAAGCCAAGCCATTGTTGGAAGGAATTTTGGAAGAGATTTGGGTGAGCAAGCTACCGTTGGAAAGGAGTGAACTTATGCGAATTTATCTGGACCATTTAAAAAATTTACAATAGAATTAAGGTGTTATTGAATATACTTATAAGGAAGGAGTGAGGTCAAAGGAAGCATGGAGGTTGAGCTGCCTGCACGCCTTTCCAATAGAATTTTTCTTTGTACAAAAAAAAACAAGAAGGAAAAAAACTCTAATTCGGGGTGCGTTAGTTGAAGACTAAATAACTTGGCCAAAATGGAATGATTTAGTTTCAAACGGAGTTGGTAAATAAATGATGAAGAAATGAAAATTGAATTTTCGAAAATGTTGAAAAAGAAAGGCTACCTGTTAATTTATTTATTTTTTGGATACAACAACCTTTTAATTTTAAATGTAACATATACTAACCTAGAGGTGTAAAAAAAAAAGAGAAACTGAAGCTGAAGCTGGTACAACAATCAACTAACGATTTGGATATTATACAGCATAATTTTATGTTAATAAGTAGTATGATACAATCTTACCGTTTTTTGTGCACGGTGTATTGAATTTGAATCATATATACAAATTATTGATTTGGCACAATAATAGGAAAATATTTTTTTATGTTATAGGAGCACTCAAAATTTGGTATTCCCTCTCACAAGACCAATTTTCTCTTGCTCTTTTTATTTATGTTATTTTTCTTCTTTCTCGTTTTTATCCTTCCATTTATATAAAGGAACCACCCTATTATTGGTGGTCCCGGAGCATAAAGAATGCTCTCTAATGCTACATATAACAACGTTCACGAAAAATAAAACTGAGCAAATATATAATGTCAAAAAATATTGGGGCCGTCACATAATTCTTGAAAAAACTGAGGACTAAATTGAAAAATTAAAAAGTTGGATTAGTAACCCATTCCAATGAACTGAAATGTATTGTAACTCTTTAACTAAAAAGCTTTCTGTCACTGATTTCAGTCCGGGACTGCGTGATAAGAGTTAGATTTCTATCGAGTAAAAGATTGGAAGGGGATGAGAAAAGAGAGGAAAAGACGGAACTGAGAGATGAGAAAAAAACAGTATTTTGTTATTGCATCTTTTCTTCTTGGACCCACTTAGTGTCCATTCATTTTTATTACAAAACAAGAAGAAGAGAGATATTCTTACTACTAAAATTTTCCACTATCAATTTATTACCTATGTAATCACCATTTGATCAATATTTTCTCTCTCTTGATAAACTTTTTAGCATTCTCTCTCTTTGATCCAATTATGATTAGAATGGTAGTAAGTTAATAGAAGGAAATTTTGGTAGTAAAAATATCCTCTCTCACAAAAAAAACAATTACTCCACTACTTCTACACTTTTGTGCCTTCTACACATCAACTCTAAACCAAGTAACTATTCTACTAACTTTTATACTCTCTTTTTTCTTTACAAGTCATCTCTAAATCTTATTGGTTTCTACAATACATTGTTCATTTGACTAGTTTGCACCCACGAGGAGCCACGTATAGGCTGGGGTGCCTGGACCCGGGCTAAATTTTAACAAATTTTATTTACTATATATAATTATATAATTAATTATAATTTGATCGGGATTAAAATTGTAATTTTCCCCGGGCTAATATCAAAATATATTTGATGAAGGATTTGAGTAAGTTGTATCAAGTTATGTGTTCAATTCCAGCTTGCATCTAAAAAAAATAAAAAAAATTTAATAAGATTAAAAAATCTATTATCACTCATTGACTCTCTTAATTTATATTTCTTCTATACGTTGATCCCTCTCTCTTGCCTTAACTGGTCAAGCTCTCTCTCTCTCTAGGTATCATGGCTTTTTTTTTCTTCTTCTCGTTCTCAATTTTTTTTTCCCGTTGTAATTTTTTTTTCTTTGCCAATTGAGCTAACTGCTAAGCTAAAGCTCCTACCTTTAACCCAACAAGTTTTTAGGAATTTTTGTTATTTCAATTTTCCCCCCAAAAAACCGACCTTATTATCATCTTTGCTCTGTTTCTGTTTGTTCTTTTTGCCTGAAGACTTGTGGACATTTTGAACAACAAATTGGTCAACAAAGTATATATAAATGGATTGGATTGGATGATGCTAACTCTATTATTCTCTTTATATTTTAGATGTTCTGAATGAGGGGTTTAATGTTCTTCAGTCAGTCCAAATCCCCTTTGCACTTATTGCTTTGCTCTGTCTGGTGTCAAAGGAGCAGATAATGGGCAGCTTCGAAATTGGCTCTGTCCTCAAGGTATGGCGTCCTTTTATATGTCTGGTTTGTGATGACAAGTTAATTTATTTTGTATGAAGTTGCTGTCTGTATATGCCTATATTATTCATCAGTGAAAACAAACATTATTTTTTTTTTATAGTTAACAAACATTAATTTAATTAACTAGGATATAATTCAGAAGTGACCCAATATAGACCTTTTCTTTGTCAAGCATTGCAACAAAAACCTCAAGATATTTTGAATGCTATGCAATTAGTTTCAAGTAATTCAAGAATTGCGAGATGATGGTTGGAAAGAAATACTTGAAAGTGTTGTTAATTTCTCTAAGCTTCATGAAATAGATGTTCCAGATCTTAATGCTCAATATATTGAAGGTCGTGGTTGTCGACAGCATGATCAAATAACTATTGAGGATCACTATCATTTTGATATCTTTAATTCAACCATTGACTTTCAATTACAAGAATTAAATAGAAGGTTTATTGAGAAAACAATGGAACTTTTATCACTTGGCTCTTCATTAGATCCGAAGAATGGTTACAAAGCATTTAATGTTGATGATATTTGTAGTCTTGCAGAGAAATATTATCCTCTTGATTTTTCTGAGCAAGAAAGAATTAACTTGAATTGTCAATTGAAGCATTTCCACAAGGACATCCCAAAACATCCAGAACTTCAAAATTTATCTTCAATTTCTGAGTTGTGTCAAGGATTAGCTAAGGCAGGAAAGTCAAATTCTTATCATTTGGTTGATAGGCTAATCCGTCTTATCTTAACGCTACCAGTTTCAACAGCAAGTAGTGAACGCGCATTCTAAGCAATGAAAATTGTGAAAACAAGGCTTCGAAACAAAATAGAGGATGACTTTCTTGCAAATAATTTGGTTGTGTATATTGAAAGAGATATTGCTGAACCTTTTACTACAGATTCGATCCTTGAAGATTTCGTTAATTTAAAAGAGCGTCGCTAACAATTTTAGGTATGCAATTTTTATTATATTTTAAATTATTTATTAAATGTTATTATATCTATAATTATTATATTTGTGTGTTTTCATATCCTTAGGGCAATGCTTGATTCATTACTTATTATGTGGGAGGAAGATGCAATTCTTATGTTTGAAATTCTTACCGAAAAGGTTAGTGCCTTTATGTTTGCTTTGATATATAATCTTTGATATTTAATATGTAAATTTTTTTGGCCTGGGCTAAAATCAGAGGCTGGCTCCGCCACTGTTTGCACCTTCAAGGTTCCCTTCTATTTCTTGGGCTGTTGCTATTGTATCAATACTCCCACCATTGAAAACAACCTTGTCCTCAAGGTTGAAGGTAGGAAACTGATGTTGGAGCTCCTCTACACTTTCCCATGTAGTATGTTCAATAGGCATACCCTCCCAAAGAATCAAGACTTGAACAGTACCATCATTATTATGTCGAGAAGCTGAGACATGCTTAGGTTGCAGGACTGGTAAACCACCAGTAAACATCTCCGCTAAAGGAAATGGGGGGATATCATGGTCCCCTTGAAAAGGTTTGAGGAGGGACATATGGAAAGTATGGTGGATCTTGGCTGTTGTAGGTAAGGTGAGTTTGTAAGCACCCTTCCCAACCTTCTTCTCAATAGGACATGGACCAAAATAACGGTAGCTAGGTTTATTAGAATTGCGGGCAACAACTGAATGTTATCTATATGGATGAAGACGAACCCAAACTAAGGTACCTGGCTTGTAATGATCATCTCGTCTACGACTTTCTGCTTGTTGTTTCATGAGCTGCTGAGCTTTTTGTAGATTATTCTTGAGCTGCTGCAGTAAAATTTGCTTATCACTCAATAGTGTGTCCACCTCTGGTGCTGTAGCAGTGGCACGAATATAGTCTAATATTCCAGGAAAGTCACGACCATTTACAATCTTAAAGGGGAACATGCTAGTTGCTGAATGGGAGGCAGTGTTGTAACATAACTCTGCCCATGGTAGAAGTTTAGACCACTGTTTAGGAGAATCAACTATAAAGCACCGTAAGAATTGTTGAAGTACCCGATTCAATACCTCTGATTGGCCATCCGATTATGGATGATATGCAGTGGATCATCTCAAACTCGTTCCACTTAGCTTAAATAGTTCCACCCAAAATTCACTAAGAAATATAGGGTCTCTATATGAAATAAGAGACTTTAGAATGCCATGGAGTTTACAAACCATCTCTATAAAAAGGTTGGCCACCTTTTCAACATTGAATTTTGTGGTAAAGACCCAAAATGTGCCATCTTTGAAAGTCTATCCACAACTACCAAGATAGTTGTGTACCCATAGGAGTTAGGAAGGTTGCTCAATGATAAGTGTTCATGGAGGTTGCTCAAGCATAAGTTTTTGGGAATTTTTGTTATTTCAAAATTTCCCCCAAAAAATCGACCTTATTATCATCTTTGCTCTGTTTCTGTTTGCTCTTTTTGCCTGAAGACTTGTGGACATTTTGAACAACAAATTGGTCAACAAAGTATATATAAATGGATTGGATTGGATGATGCTAACTCTGTTGTTTTCTTTATATTTTAGATGTTATGAATGAGTGGTTTAATGTTCTTCAGTCAGTCCAAATCCCCTTTGCACTTATTCCTTTGCTCTGTCTGGTGTCAAAGGAACAGATAATGGGCAGCTTCGAAATTGGCTCTGTCCTCAAGGTATGGCGTCCTTTTATATGTCTGGTTTGTGATGTCAAGTTAATTCATTTTGTATGAAGTTGCTGTCTGTATATTCCTATATTATTCATCAGTGAAAACAAACATTATTTTTTTTTTTATAGTTAACAAACATTAATTTAATTAACTAGGATATAATTCAGAAGTGACCCAATATAGACCTTTTCTTTGTCAAGCATTGCAACAAAAATCTCAAGATATTTTGAATGCTATGCAATTAGTTTCAAGTACAAAGGAACTTATTCAAGAATTGCGAGATGATGGTTGGAAAAAAATACTTGAAAGTGCTGTTAATTTCTCTAAGCTTCATGAAATAGATGTTCCAGATCTTAATGCTCAATATATTGAAGGTCGTGGCCGTCGACAGCATGATCAAATAATTATTGAGCATCACTATCATTTTGATATCTTTAATTCAACCATTGACTTTCAATTACAAGAATTAAATAGAAGGTTTACTGAGCAAACAATGGAACTTTTATCATTTAGCTCTCCATTAGATCCGAAGAATGGTTACAAAGCATTTAATGTTGATGATATTTGTAGCCTTGCAGAGAAAAATCATCCTCTTGATTTTTCTTAGAAAGAAAGAATTAATTTGAATTGTCAATTAAAGCATTTCCACAAGGACATCCCAAAACATCCAGAACTTCAAGATTTATCTTCAATTTCTGAGTTGTGTCAAGGATTAGCTAAGACAAGAAAGTCAAATTCTTATCATTTGGTTGATAGGCTAATCCGTCTTATCTTAACGCTACCAGTTTCAACAGCAAGTAGTGAACGTGCATTCTCAGCAATGAAAATTGTGAAAACAAGGTTTCGAAACAAAATGGAGGATGACTTTCTTGCAAATAATTTGGTTGTGTATATTGAAAGAGATATTGCTGAAACTTTTACTACAGATTCGATCCTTGAAGATTTCGTTAATTTAAAAGAGCGTCGCTTACAATTTTAGGTATGCAATTTTTTATTATATTTTAAATCATTTATTAAATGTTATTATATCTATAATTATTATATTTGTGTGTTTTCATATCCTTAGGGTAATGCTTGATTCATTACTTAATATGATGTGGGAGGAAAATGCAATTCTTATGTTTGAAATTCTTACCGAAAAGGTTAGTGCCTTTATGTTTGCTTTGATATATAATCTTTGATATTTAATATGTAAATTTTTTTGGCCCGGGCTAAAATCAGAGGCTGGCTCCGCCACTGTTTGCACCTTCAAGGTTCCCTTCTATTTCTTGGGCTGTTGCTATTGTATCAATACTCCCACCATTGAAAACAACCTTGTCCTCAAGGTTGAAGGTAGGAAACTGCTGTTGGAGCTCCTCTACACTTTCCCAATTAGTATGTTCAATAGGCATACCCTCCCAAAGAATCAAAACTTGAACAATACCATAATTATTATGTCGAGAAGCTAAAACTTGCTTAGGTTGCAGGACTGGTAAACCACCAGTAAACATCTCCGGTAAAGGAAATGGAGGGATATCATGGTCCCCTTGAAAAGTTTTGAGGAGGGACATATGGAAAGTATGGTGGATCTTGGATGTTGTAGGTAAGGTGAGTTTGTAAGCAACCTTCCCAACCTTCTTTTCAATAGGACATGGACCAAAATAATGGTAGCTAAGTTTATTAGAATTGCGGGCAGCAACTGAATGTTATCTATTTGGATGAAGATGAACCCAAACTAAGGTACCTGCTTGTAATGATCATCTCGTCTATGACTGTCTGCTTGTTGTTTCATGAGCTGCTGAGCTTTTTGTAGATTATTCTCGAGCTGTTGCAGTAACATTTGCCTATCACTCAATAGTGTGTCCACCTCTGGTGCTGTAGCAGTGGCACGAATATAGTCTAATATTCCAGGAAAGTCACGACCATTTACAATCTTGAAGGGGAACATGCTAGTTGTTGAATGGGAGGCAGTGTTGTAACATAACTCTGCCCATGGTAGAAGTTTAGACCACTGTTTAGGAGAATCAACTATAAAGCATCGTAAGAATTGTTGAAGTACCCGATTCACTACCTCTAATTGGCCATCCGATTATGGATGATATGCAGTGGATCATCTCAAACTCGTTCCACTTAGCTTAAATAGTTCCACCCAAAATTCACTAAGAAATATAGGGTCTCTATATGAAATAAGAGACTTTGGAATGCCATGGAATTTACAAACCATCTCTATAAAAAGATTGGCCACCTTTTCAACATTAAATTTTGTGGTAAAGACCCAAAATGTGCCATCTTTGAAAGTCTATCCACAACTACCAAGATAGTTGTGTACCCATAGGAGTTAGGAAGGCCATTGATGAAGTCCATGGAATGGTCTTCCCACACTCTCTCTGGTATCAAAATAGGCTTAAGAAGACCTGTAGGCTTCTGGGTTGGGATCTTGACTTGCTGACAAACTAAGCAAGAGCGAATAAACCTCTTAATGTACTTATGCATACCAGGCCATATGAAGCTTGTAGAGACTCGAGCAATTTTTTGTTATGCCTAAATGACCCCCCAACAAGTGTTGAATGACACTCTTTCATAACCTTATCAATCAAAGGTGAGTGAGGATCAATGAGTAATTTTCCTTTCTTTAATTGTAACCCATCTCTGATCTCCAAATTATGGTCTGCACTCTTAGATTTTGTAAAGAGTTGGTGTTGTTGCTGAAAAAATTCAAAGTGGAGATTCTCTTCCCATAATTCATCTAAAATTGTAAATTGGTGGACTGAAAGGGCCTAAAACTCATGATTTCAGGCTGTCTAGATAATGCACCAGCTACTCTATTTTCCTTGCCTGGTTTATAGATAATTGAGTATCGAAATCCTAAGAGTTTTGTGAGGTAATACTACCGCTCCAGAGTTTGAATAACTTGGTCCAAAAGACCTTTCAGACTTTTTTGACCTGTTCTAATGAGGAACCTTCTCCCTAACAAATACTGCCTCTATTTCTTCACTACCACAGTTATTGCATATAATTCTCTAACATATGTTATTGCTCTCTCATTTTCAAGAATAACTTCTTGCTAAAATAAGCAAGTGGGTGATCTTTTTGAAGCAGGACAGCACCAACACTAAGATCAGATGCATCAGTCTCAATAATAAAGTCTTGATCAAAGTTCGGCAGAGCTAACACTGGAGCACTAACCATGGCTTCCTTGAGACGTTCAAATGTTATTTAAGCAGCTGTGGACCAGAGAAAAGCATAATGTTTAAGCATTGATAGAGTTACAAGGGGATGAGAAAATAGAGGAAAAGAAAAAATTGAGAGATGAGAGAAAAAATATTTTGTTATTGCATTTTTTCTTCTTGGACCCACTCACTATCCATTCCTTTTTATTACAAAAAAATTACTCCACTACTTCTACACTTTTCTTTCTTTTACACGTCAGCTGTAAACCAAGTAACTATTCTACTAACTTTTACATTTTTTTTAGAAGTCATCTCTAAATCTTCTTGGTTTTTTCCTTTCCCGAATAGCTTTCCTTTGTGCAATACTTTGTTCCCTTGGCTAGTTTGCAACTTCAAGGTTCCCTTCTTCTGTTTCTGGGGTTGTTGTTGTTGTATCACTACATATAGGCGAAAGGTGCATGGTTAATTAAGTTTGAAATAGAATTGAGACTTGGGTTCTTTTCGTTGTAAGGTAAATGATTGGAATTCTTTTGTGCTTTATAACCTAAGTTTCGGGCACCCTGTGGGTAAATGACAAAGAAAATTCCTCCTTTCATGAGGGTTTATAGGAAAGGAAGACTAATACTAGGAACCTTATCAAGGGAGAGTTTTTTGGTTCGAATATGACCATAAAGTGATATTGTGGTTAGTAACCACGTTTTAGACTTATTTTGAAGTTGTTAATAAGTGAATTGTGATATAATTTAGTGTCTCTTTTATACATCTATGTGAATGGCAATAATGAGGATATAAATGTTCCTATAAATTGTTTTTTTGGGCTGAATAAGGTTGCAAATTTATGCTATGAAGCATGCTACAATGAAATGAGATTTCAACCAGAAAATTTGAACGATATAAGAAAATATGTTGTCCGCATGTGTTTTATGAAGAAAGAAATAAATAAGAATTTTGGACAGTAAAGGCAAAAGGATGTGTGCTCTTGAAGCATGATATAATCTCCTTGGCCACATGAAGAACAAAGATTAGCATCTCTCAGGAGATATTCTACCGTGAGCATAAGTGTTCATGGAGGTTGCTCAGGGATAAGCTATGAATGATAAATTTTGTTCCATTATAATTTGGTTGTGTATGTTGTTGTGCTTAATTAGTAGCTTTTATATACGGGGTCAAACTTTCTCCAACAAGATAAATATTTTTTCTCCTACTAACTCTTCGAACTTCATGCTTTGTTTTTTTCCAAAAAAATAAATAGTAGGCCCCACCGTTTTATTCTTTCGGCAGGAATGTAAGTCTGTTTTATTAGAGGAGAGACATAAATCACTTTATATATATATATATATATATATATATATGGATAAATCGGATGAACAATGACTGCACCTAATGATTGGTGCAGTTACACTATGTATTACAGGTATTACATAGTGTATTTCAGAAATTAACTATATACTACGGGTAATATATGATTTCTGAAGAGAGAAAAAAATAATGTACTACTCATAGTACATAATTATAATTTCTTGACAGCACCAAACCTTATATACAATGACATTATACATCATTTTTCATATATATATATATATATATATATATATATATATATAATAATTAGGGAAT
The DNA here is from genome assembly GCA_032173675.1 of Gastrolobium villosum. NCBI lineage: Eukaryota > Viridiplantae > Streptophyta > Magnoliopsida > Fabales > Fabaceae > Gastrolobium > Gastrolobium villosum. The sequence continues at coordinate 39,048 of JAVKPL010003401.1, forward strand.
GAAACTAAGAATTTGAGGTTTATTGAGTGATATCCCACCCGATTGAGGCTACTTGTGCAGGAGACTAAGGAGATAAAGACAAGGCTATTGAAGTCAAATTAGAATGTTTGATGTTTAAGCCACTAGAATTGGTCTTGTGGTGATTTAGATATTTTGTATTAGATTATGTGTTCAATTAACGTCAATGTATCCAAACAGAATGGTTGATGTTTTTAAAAATAGTCATGGCTACTATTTTGAGGCTGACTTGGACATTTTGCGTGATGACTTGTAAATAAGTTAGACAAGTATTTTGAAATAGCCAGTGTATTTTGTATGACCAATGTATATATAAAATTGGAAGAATCCGCATGTAACTGATTTTGAATTTCATCATGAAATAGATTATGCAAGATTAAGTATCTAAAATGTGGATTTGATTATGATTGCTTACCTTATTAAATTCCGTGGAGCACTGTATCGACCGAACAATTGGATGTATTTTTAGTTGGACACTTATGTAGGAAGTGCACAATTTGGTCTTTCATTCTTTTGATTAGTTTACGGAGTTATGGTGATCTTTGGGGCCTATATATGGTGTGATATATATAAGGCATGATAGTATAAGTTTATACTATATGTTATGATATTTTAAGTTGTTTGGTGTGACAATTGTATAATGTAAACTTACACAACATAATCCTTTAATACATCAAAATGTATAACTTAATCTGACATAAAGGGGTGAATTAGGCCAACATTGTTAAAACATAGAGTTTATGCCGAAACTGTAGGGGTGAGCGAAAACGTAAAAACATGAAACATAAACGAGACGTAAGAGTTTACTACGTACCAAAAAAAAACCCAACATATAACCAAAACACACCAATACATAAGTTATCACAAATTTAAGTCCAAAAACTAAGCAAATAAAAATTAAGTTCAAACTTAGTCATCATAATACATACTAAAACCAAAACACCAAGGCAATAAAATTATTAAAGAAATCAACATCTCTAATTTAAGTCATTGGAGTCCATCAATATTATCTTCTTCATCTCCTCCTCCACTAATAAATTCACCAATAAATCCGGGAATTTCCAAATCATTCAAGTTCCCTTCTTCTTCATTTGGATCATCCAAGCCAAGGGGATCTTGATCTTCTTAAAATCTTCCAAAAATGCTTCATATGTTGGTTCCACAATCCAATTATCATCCAACTCAATGTCATCAAAGTTATAATCAATTTGAGGAGATGCTCTATGTTTTCTCTTGCCTAATGTTGAGTTAGCCATCATAAAAATAACATTATTCATTGTCTTCTGCTTCAAACGATTTCTTTTCTTTGTGTGGACCTAAAAAAATAAAGAAAATAATTTAATACTAGACTAATATCATATTTTTGAAATGAAATGCAATTTATATTAAAATTATACCATCTCAAAAGCACTCCAATCCCGCTCAAACCTAGAGGAACTAGATGTCAAGCTAAGCACACGGGTAGCCAATTTTTGCAGCTCTGGAACACCATCACTATAAGATTCCCACCATTATGCCAAACTCTTGGTTTCAACTCCATCCATAGCAAAGGTAGTCCCAAAAAGACCTTTATGGTGCTTGAATTCCTCAAGTTGTTCATCAATCTTTCTTTCTATAGTTGTATCCGCCACCATCCTTTTTATACAATCATATAGCCCAAGCTTTACTTCATAATCAACTTTAAATGTAGGACAATAATATTGTTTTGGGTTAAGGTAATAGCCTGCAGCATGCAAAGACCTATGAAGTTGTCTCTCCCATCTTACATCAATGACATCCCAAATAGGTTGATAACTAAAAAAAATGAAAAGATAAAAAATGAATTAACTTTGAGTTAAAAATGTCTATAACTTTGAATTAAACAAATTAATTAATAACTTACAATGAAGGTTTTTTTTAAATCCTCTTCAATTTTCTCCTTGGCATGATCAATTACCTTATAAATGAAGCCCATAACTGCATCATCTGAATCAACTAACCGAAGCATTTCAATCAAAAGAAGTGCCCCTATCAAACAGATCTCAATCCTTTTCCGAAAGTGTTTATCCATGACTACAATTTCAATAAGTTTTCCTTCTATTGTCTTTGCATATTTGCTATTCTTCCATTCATCTGACATGAACATTCTTTTTACAGGAAGTTTATGGTGATGGAGGCATTTCAAAGTCAAATAGGATGTGGCAAAATGAGTCATGGAGGGTCTAATCAAATCTTTGCCACTAGTGAAGCTGTGCAATATTAAAATGAGAGATGTTCTTGAATAGATATAAGTTGTAATTTTTTCCCCTTATACATTGTGTCTTTATGAATGGGTATTTTCTTCTCTAAATCTTCTGGCATCAAATCAAGGCAGTGAGCAGCACAAGGTGTCCAGTACATTTTCTTTCTTTTCTCCATCGACAAAACCCCAACAGCTTTATAATTTGCAGCATTATCAATCACAACTTGGACAACGTTTTCTTCACCAATCTCTTCTACACTTCATCAATCATCTTAAAAAATTTGTCAGCTATTTTGGTGCTGTGAGGAGCATCAATGGACTTAAGGAACCCAATTCCCATAGAGTTATGCACACAAAAGTTGATTATTGTTCTTCTTCTTTTATCAGTCGATCCATCAGTCATTATTGTTCATCCAGTTTTCTTCCATAGAGCCTTATGTGTCTCAACAACAGCCATTGTCATATTATATTTTTGCTTTAAGTATTTCACTCTACACTCATGATAAGATGGTGGCTTGAAACCCGGTCTATGCTTAGCAATTGATTCACACATCTTTTTGAAATCATCGCTATTCACAAAATTGAAAGGAATTCCGTTGTTATACATAGCAGTACAAATGTCAAGACATGCCTCCTCCCTCAAGTTCTTCTTGTATATGATATTGAGGGTTATAGGAGTAGATGTTATACTTTTCTTGAAAATATCAAAGCCACAACTAACAACTTCCTCTTGTACTTCTTGCACATTGCACTCCAAATTTTTGTTCAATGATTTTCCATGTTGTGCTCCAATAAGAAGGTTCAAAATCTCAATTTTTACTTCATCTGGCACCGCTATACATGGTTTAACATCTTTAGATTTTCATGCCAAAAGGTGCTTCACACAAAAAACTCTAGCAGACATTATTTTGGGACAATACTTGCATTTAAGCTTTTTTGGTCCTGGAACTTCAATTGAATGCTTCCATGCAGGATCTAACCTATTTCCAGGAGTATTTATAGGCAATTTCTTCCCCCCAACAGTAGTGTTACTTACACTAATAAAAGCAAGATTGCTACTACTACCAACAACACTTGATGAAGCAATATGATTTCAAACTATATTTAATCAAAGTTCAGAGAAATTATCTCAGTTTTAAGCTTTCAAATTTCAGCCAAAAAAAAAGATAATAAAATAAACAAACAGAATCCATAAATAATATTATGTGCTCAATTTTAAACACACTTATTAAATAATGCAGAAATACATAATAATCTTGCGTAAGTAAATTCTTTATGTGCATCCAAGACGATCCAAATAGAGGCCAGAAAAAGTGAAATATTCAGAGAAATACATGATTTAAATTTTTATATTTATTCTATAAAATAAAAATTTGGGTTGGTTGAAGCAACTAGAAAAAAAGAAGAAACAAAAAAGAAAAGGCAACCCTACAAAGAAGCGACCGGAAAAAATAAATAATGGAAGAAACGATCAAAAAAAAAAATAAGGGAAGAATTCAGAAAAAAAAAATTCAAGGAAAAAAAAGAATAGGAAAAAAAGATAGAGGTGAGAATCATTACTTGATGATGATTCAAGAGAGGAGAAAGCCAGAGAGGAGAAGCTTTCAACAAACCAAGAGAGAGGAGAGCAACGTCGCTGTCCCAAGCTGCTTCTTAGTTTGTCGATACAAGCGAAAGAAAAGAACCATTACTTGCAGAAAGAGAGAGCAGAGACTACTGACAAAATATTCAAGAGACCCAATACAATATGGTAATGTGATAAAAAAGAAGAAATGTTTTATTAATAATAGATATTGAAACCAAAAGGACAAAAATGTCATATTTTTTTGTTTTATATGACAACACAGTAAAAGGACAACTGAGACTGCTCTTTCTCCCGTCCAAAATCTGATTTTTTTAATACAGAGTCAACTTGGTAAACTCGTCGAGTCAAACGAGTTTACCAAGTTGACTCGCCATTTAAACCGAGTCAGCTCATTTTACGTTTCTACAACCGTTTTAAAACATTTTTTGGTCAAAAAACATAAAATCATACGTTTCAACCAAGTTGACTCCGTCTTAACAACCCTAGATTAGACTGATAAAGGGTTGATGTATTAACATCACTGACCAGCGCAATTCTAAAGAATTAATATATTAAAATAAAAATTAATTTTTCCAATATATTAATTCTAAAATATTAGAGACTTTTTTTTTATAAAAATTAATATATTTTTGGACACACTGTTCAATAGATTTTCATAAAAATTAATATTATATGACATATTTGGAATAATTATATAAATTCTTTATTAAAGAGTATTTTTATCAAAAATACTTATTTTTATCATATTTATTATTATACAATGCATTACCAAACACTTGATGATATTATCTTATACAATATATTATACGTTATCTTATACAATATCATGTCAAACATTAGATAGTATTAAAATTTAGGGAGAAGTTATACTTACTACCTATTTTTCTTATTATCTTTTACTACCAAATCTTAACCGTTGTTTTTTCCGTCAATCTAACGGTTATGATTTATTGCAAATTAATAATTAATTAATAAGTATAATCCCATACCATCAAAAGATAAACTAAAATAAAGTTCTAAAAAGATAAACTAAAACAAAGAAAATTAAAACAATCTTCAGTAGGAAGGAGATATAATCAATCCTCCATGTCATCTCCATCAGCAACATGGGATGACTTAGTAAATGGAGGAATTAGTGGTTTCCTAGGCCTCCGCAGAAACAAACCGAAAATCATCAAAAGATGCAGAAGCATAAGTCTTAGCCCTGTTGGTACAAAAAGAAGGATCGATGCCCTTCAAATCAGGAATGGACCACGCTCTGGCAATCTTGTGTTCATTCAGAACTTCTATCAACTTTCTTTCCTGCTCAGAAGACAACCCCTTATTAATGATAACAGGGTAAGTCTCCTCATCACCCAAGAAGATGTATTTAAGACTTTCAGGCAGCTCCTTTAACTCTACTTTTGGTGCACCATCTTCTTTGTCAGAATCTTTCTTCTCGAGAACCTAAAACACAACACCTTTTTCCTCTTCAAAAGGAACAATATCTCGCGCCTCTAGTTCTTCCCCAAGCTCATGACTAGGAGATTTCTCTTCAATAGGAACAATATTCCTATTACGAGCCCTAATTCCCAAATTATTATCTCCTATTAGGTTGATCAAGTCTAACAGAGATAATAAACAATACGCACATAGTAAAGATAAAATATATTAAAATAAACAAACAAAAATTAAATAACCCATCGTAAAAGGGTTCACATAGGGTTTGTGACCCTAACTACAATAAAGAGTACTAGCCAACCATGATCATGACTGATCTATGAAGATTCAACATAAACTAGAAAATAGAAAAGTAGAAGAATAAAGATGAACAAGATCTCTCAGAACTCTCTCTCTGAAGCACGACGGTGATGTTATTTCGAAAATTTCCCTTCAAAAGAATAGTGATGTTATTTCCCGCAAATTGGCGCGGGATAACGCCATTATGGCGCAGGATCGCGCCAAAGTTCTGGAAAATGGCCCAGCAAACTGGCGCTGGATCGCGCCACTATGGCGCTGAGCCGCGCCAAAACTCTAGAAAATGGCCCAGGGCAACTGGAGCGCCTTAGCATCACCTCCCGTGCTGATTCGCGCTACCAATCTTTTAAACTTTCGTGTTCTCCTTCTTTCTCCCTATATAAACATAACAAATAGGTGAGAAATGTCATTGAAATGAAAAAGTCAATATAATAAGCAAATATGTATATAAACTGCTCTTTTATGTCTTAATCTTTATCATTTTTAGCTTAGAAAACTACATATGCCAGAGGCACATCAAATCATTCCCAGATTTAAACGTTGTTGTCCCCAGCAATGTACAAGACTCAATCCAAGAAACAATCAATTAATCCAGCATAACACTACATAGATACTCTCAGACACAATATACTAAGCATGACTGATCCAATATCACAAATTTGCAACAATGTCATCAGCTTCTTAAAGATGCAAGTCTACATTGATTACCCCACAAAGATAAATAATATTCACTCAACACTCAGTGCTTTAGGGTATCATGAGCACTCAATCCAACAAAACTATAACACTACCATAAGCTTGATCATATTCTCAAGATTCTTAAGAATAAAGAATCAAACACATGCACCAGTTGATCAAAAGGACTTGACAAGTTGTATCTTGGCCAGGTTAAAAGGGTGGGAATATATGGATAGTAGCTCAAACAACAATGAGATTGAAAAACTGATACTCTTTCAATTTAGCACATTAAACTCAATGGTTTTGCTCCACTAACATTCCCACATAATTTCGGGAATTAATTCCTTTTAGCCACCTTTTATGCATATTTATCCTTTTTTTTTAATAAGGGTACAAATGAAATATGCATCCCTTAATCACTTAACCTTTGTGGAGCTTACCTCAATTTTTTTGTTTATTTTCAACATATCAGTAATTCAATCTCAATCAGGGTAAGTCACATGGATATAAGCTAAGCCATCAATCAGCCCACAGGTCCTTTATCAACAAAATATGTTCAGGCTCAAAGGGCTAGCAATGGAGAAATTTCATACAGGTGGGCTATTTTGGCCATAGGCTAACAAGAACAAAATGTCTTTATCATTTCATCCAATACATGCATTACAGAGAAACCGATCAAGTTCTAGAGTGTTACAACAATGAGGTCTCTCAACAAGAAAATTCAGTGTTTAAACTCAAACCTCACAGCTATGGTATCAATATAGACGCATGAAAATTAACTTCAGATATTATCAGAATTTCACAACATCGGTTCAGACAAACGAGCAATCATGTAATCCAATTATACCTATGCAATGTCATGCCAGAATGTCATACAACATACTTCCTAAGATTCAATTAAGCAAGTTAACTAGGTAAGCACATTTAAACCTGATAATTGCTTCAGAAATATGTTTCCAACTAAAAATATAATGTAAAGAGTTTAGAATATCTCCCCTGATAGAAAGAATTCCAGTTCCAGAGTGATTTCCCAAAGCCTACCATTCCCAGATTTAAAGAATTATTGTCCCTAGCAATACTTAAATCCAAGATTAACAAAATATCTGCACCATGGAACAAATAACAGTATATAGAATAAACTATAATCTGCATAATAAAAACATCAGAGTGTATGGGACATAAACAGACCCACATCATCTAGATGACCCTATCATCAACCTAGGGTCATTAGAAAATAGCAAAAGTTCTAAAAAGATAAACTAAAATAAAGAAAATTAAAACAATCTCTAGCAGCAAGGAGATATAATCAATCCTCCATGTCATCTCCCTGAGCAGCATGGGATGACACAGTAAATGGAGGAACTAGTGGTTTCCTGGGCCTCCGCAGAAACAAACCGAAAATCATCAAAAGATGCAGAAGCAGAAGTCTTAGCCCTGTTGGTACCGCCAGTCTTTTTTTTTTAATAATAAACTCTACATTGGGTTGCCTCCCAATGAGCGCTTGTTTAATGCCACGAGCCTGACGGTTACCTCTTTCAAGTGTTATTTTCGTTGAGAGATAGAGTCTCGGTGTCTCTTCTCACAGTTCCTCCTTTTGGCGGCATTCAACCTCCGGTAATCCACACACATCCTCCAACCACTAATAATTTTGGTCGGAATTAGTTCATTTTTTAGTTGTGGACCGCAGTGACGCCTCCCTTCTTCGGAACAGTTTTCACTGGACTTACCCAACCAGTATCTGAAATCGGGTAAATCATACTAGCATCAAGAAGTTTCACCACTTCCTTTCTCACCACCTCATTCATTGTAGGATTAAGCCTCCTTTGAGGTTGCCTCAGAAGTTTGACATCATCCTCCATGAGAATTTTGTGAGTACAAAAAGAAGGATCTATACCCTTCAAATCAGGAATGGACCACGCTATGGCAGTCTTGTGTTCCTTCAGAACTTCTATCAACTTTCTTGCCTGCTCAGAAGACAACCCCTTATTAATGATAATAGGGTAAGTCTCCTCATCACCCAAGAAGATGTATTTAAGAGTTTCAGGCAGCTCCTTTAACTCTACTTTTGGTGCACCATCTTCTTTGTCAGAGTCTTTCTTCCCGAGAACCTCAAACACAACACCTTTTTCCTCTTCAAAAGGAACAATATCTCGCGCCTCTAGTTCTTCCTCAAGCTCCTGACTAGGAGATTCCTCTTCAAAAGGAACAATATCTCAATACATAAGTGGATTTTCTACATCATTATTTGCTGCCATGATCAGTGATTCAAATGGTATCTCTTGTGTTTCTTCAGATAGAGTACCAAACTCTTTGAATTCAAGTTTTTTCCGAGCAAGTTTTCTATTTCTCCTTTCGGTCGTTGTAATCTCAGAATCAAATAGAAATTCTTTAGTTTTACCTCGCATACAACTCAGAAAAGAGATTAGTAGCACTTTTCAAATAAAAATATAAGTAAAATAAAATAAAAATATTCTCAAAATCCAATCTTAAAGATCAAGATTATATCATATAAGAAACGCCAATCCCCGGCAACGGCGCCAAAAATTTGATGCTCAACGGCAAGTGTACCGATCGCAAAAGTAATATAATGATAAGAAGAGTATCGTTTCCACGGGGATTGTGATCAAATATCAAATAATCACTCCTTTTAAGACGGAAGGAATTCAAATAGATGTGAAAAATATTGTGGATTTGAGTAACAATAAGAACTAAAGATAAAGACGTGGATTTTTGTTTATGAGAAATAAAATAGAGATTGATTTTATAAAATACGAGAAAGCATTGTAGCTAGAGTGCACTCACCATATGATCCCCACTTTAAATTTGGATTGATTAACAATGCTTATTCATTTTAATAACTCAGACAAATTATCATCTAAAAATAATTAGTTAAATCTCAATCCTTTGACAATCTAACCCTTTAATCCAATTGGAATCCTAATTCCTTAACATCACTGACCAGCGCAATTCTCAAGAATTAATATATTAAAATAAAAATTAATTTTTCCAATATATTAATTCTAAAATATTGGAGACTTTTATTTTTATAAAAATTAATATATTTTGGACACACTTTTCAATAGATTTTTATAAAAATTAATATTATATGACATATTTGGAATAATTATATAAATTCTTTATTAGAGAGTATTTTTATCAAAAGTATTTATTTTTATCATATTTAGTATTATACAATGCATTACCAAACACTTGATGATATTATCTTATACAATATATTATACGTTATCTTATACAATATCATGCCAAACATTAGATAGTATTAAAATTTAGAGAAAAGTTATATTTACTACCTATTTTTCTTACCATATTTTACTACTATATCTTAACCGTTGTTTTTTTCGTCAAAATATAACGGTTATGATTTATTACAAATTAATAATTAATTAATAAGTATAATCCCATACCATCAAAAGATAAACTAAAATAAAGTTCTAAAAAGATAAACTAAAATAAAGAAAATTAAAACAATCTCCAATAGCAAGGAGATATAATCAATCCTCCATGTCATCTCCCTCAGCAGCATGGGATAACTCAGTAAATGGAGGAACTAGTTGTTTCCTAGGCCTCCGCATAAACAAACCGAAAATCATCAAAAGATGCAAAAGCAGAAGTCTTAGCCCTGTTGGTACCGCCAGTTTTTTTTTTTTTATAATAATCTCTACATTGGGTTACCTCCCAATGAGTGCTTATTTAACGTCACGAGCCTGACGGTTACCTCTTTCAAGATTTATTTTCTCTGAGAGATAGAGTCTCGATGTCTCTTCTCACAGGTCCTCCTTTCGGCGGCATTCAACCTCCGGTAATCCACACACATCCTCCAACCACTAATAATTCTGGTCGGAATTAGTTCATTTTTTTTCGTTATGGACCGCAGTGACACCTCCCTTCTTCGGAACAGTTTTCACTGGACTTACCCAACCAGTATCTGAAATCGGGTAAATCATACTAGCATCAAGAAGTTTCACCACTTCCTTTCTCACCACCTCATTCATTATAGGATTAAGCCTCCTTTGAGGTTGCCTCACAGGTTTGACATCATCCTCCATGAGAATTCTGTAAGTACAAAAAGAAGGATCTATACCCTTCAAATCAGGAATGGACCACGCTATGGCAGTCTTGTGTTCCTTAAGAACTTCTATAAACTTTCTTTCTTGCTCAGAAGATAATCCCTTATTAATGATAACAGGGTAAGTCTCCTCATCACCCAAGAAGATGTATTTAAGAGTTTCAAGCAGCTCCTTTAACTCTACTTTTAGTGCACCATCTTCTTTGTCAGAATCTTTCTTCTCGAGAACCTTAAACACAAAACTTTTTCCTCTTCAAAATGAACAATATCTCGCGCCTCTAGTTCTTCCTTAAGCTCCTGACTAGGAGATTTCTCTTCAATAGGAAAAATATTCCTATTGTGAGCCCTAATTCCCAAATTATTATCTCCTATTTGGTTAATCAAGTCTAACAAAGATAATAAACAATACGCACAGAGTAAAGATAAAGTATATTAAAATAAACAAACGAAAATGAATCAATCCATCGTAAAAGGGTTCACATAGGGTTTGTGACCCTAACTACAATAAAGAGTACTAGCCAACCATGGTCATGGCTGATCTATGAAGACTCAACATAAACTAGAAAATAGAAAAGTAGAAGAATAAAGATGAACAAGATCTCTCCAGAACTCTCTCTTTGACGCACGACGGTTTTCTGATGATGAAATCCCTAATTCTGTCATGAAGCATCCTTTTTATAGTCTCTTCATTTCTTCTTCCCAAATTTCCCTTCAAAAGCACGGTGATGTTATTTCCCGCAAACAGGCGCGGGATCGCGCCACTATGGCGCAGGATCGCGCCAAAGTTCTAGAAAATGGCCCAGCAAACTAGCGCCGGATCGCGCCACTATGGCGCTGAGCCGCGCCAAAACTCTGGAAAATGGCCCAGGGAAACTGGAGCGGCTTAGCATCACCTCCCGTGCAGATTTACGCCACCAATCTTTTAAACTTTTGTGTTCTCCTTATTTCTCCCTATATAAACATAACAAATAGGTGAGAAATGTCATTGAAATGGAAAAGTCAATATAACAAGCAAATATGTATATAAACTGCTCTTTTATGACTTAATCCTTATCATTTTTATCTTAGAAAACTACATATGCCAGAGGCACATCACAAAACCCAACATAATCTCAGCTCAACAAACCATACAATGAAGCTAATAACATAAAAGCAATAAGCATAAGCTAGTAAACAACTGTCAACGGGTGCCCCAAACGTGGGATAAGATCTCTAAAAAGAGATTTCAGTAAGACAAGGGGTCCTCAAGGATTTCTCCACCCCAAGCTCACGTACATGTGCAATATAAGTTCAAAAGCAGTTTAATAATACAAGTTCCAAAAGCTGTGCAATGCAGCATATGATCATGTCATGTGTGTCAACTATTCTACTGGTCAGAGAAATACAGGGCTTACATACATCAATTAACTACATTTAGTGCAAGACACCACTTGCACCCACCCACAGAATTACCCTATTGCATGTCTCTCAAAATACTTAGGAGCTCCGTCTAGGTGGAACACCACATGCATATCATAAGCCATCCACATAATAGCTCAACACAATTTCAAATATCAATACATGAAAACACATCATGCATATAAACCATCCCCCATGGGACATGGTGGAACCAACAATGACTAAACCGAGGACACGAAAGCTTACCTCTAAAGCAATCAATCCAAGCCAAGTCCACACAAGCTCAATGTCACCAAACAGCACAATCACAGTCTGTTTATACAATAATCAATCATCAATAATCATTGTCCAAGGTTCCATTAAATGATTAAGGCTTTCCATCTCATTTTAAGTCATTTCATGTAATTTCTGTAGGAGGTATTCAAATACTCCTCGATGAGTATTCGAATACTCCATGTCTCTATAAAGTATCCGAATACTTTCACTTAAGTATTCGGATACCACAAGGTGTCCGAATACTTTTCCCCCAGTATCCCAATACCACCAGTATCTGAATACAAACACAACAGTATTCGAATACTAGACAATATTCGAATACTCACTCAAAGGTATCCGAATACTTTTCTTCCCAGAAAAGTATCCCAATACTCCAGCAAGGAGTATTCGACTACCAAGGGATAAGTATTCGAATACTACACGAAAAGTATTCGAATACTTATCAGACATAATGCATAAATTCTTGCATTCTCTGCATAAGTCCCATTTTAACTGTCCAGACTCGATTTGGAGTCCAATGACTCCATAAACAGATGTTCATTAACATGTTTAAGACTCAGAATCTCAGTCCTTAACTCAAATGATCCAAGTTTTACCTTTTAATGGATTAAACAAGCTCAAATCATGAAAATGATAAAGAGGTGATCATGGTATAGCTCAAATGCTCAAAACTCAGAAAAAGACACTGACTTAGAGCCTCCAACACAACTCCAAGGTTCTGCTACTTCTAAGTCACGAAAATACAGTACAAACTTGGTTCTTTCTCCATCAAGATGGCTCCTTGAAGCCTTCAATGCCAAGACAATGGCTTTCACAACCAACTCATAAACTCAGCACCTTAAACTCACTCACTAGGGCTGACACTCAACAATGAATGACCTTTCACCCACACAAGACTTGCTCACACGTAGCTATGGTTTTTTGGTGAAGAGACTATGAAGAAAGGTGGTCACTTTGGTGGAGTTTCATGAAGGAGAAGGCCATGGAATGGTGGAAGAGAGGTTCAACAGCCAAGCTTCGAAACCAACTTCACGTAGTCACCTCAATTCTGACCTAGGTTATTATGCAAGTAAGTATTTATAGTCTCATTAATACTAACCACACTGTATTAGCATTAATAGCTACGCTTATTATTTTAATCGCAAACTTAGGATTCCGAACCTATTATTTTATTTTTCGAAGCACCTTTTCGGTACGCGCTTTTACAAAGCCAGTATCAGTTCTGGCACTAGTTCTCATTATTTTGACTTGAAACTTGACACACTAGTCCTATATATTATTCTAGGAACATTCATAAACTTATTATAATTTTTCGGAATACTTCATCGATACGCACTTGTACTATGGAGCAGAACCGGTATCTGCACTTTACGTCAGAAAAATGACTTTCAGCAGTGTTAATTACTTACTATAATTATTTAAGCCTTCTCATAATTATTAGGGTCAATTATGGAATTTTTTCATAACTTCGCATTTAATTCATTTTAATTTTCTATTTAACGGTGCAGGTTCTTACATTCATCCCACTTTTTTAGGATTTTGTTCTCAAAACCAGAAACATACATGTCCCGAAATTCGGGGTATTGTCGGAGAAGGTCATCCTCTCGCTCCCAAGTACACTCCTCAAGAGTTCTTCCAGTCCATTGCACTTTGACCATCGGAATGGTCTTGCTCCTCAGCTTTTTCTCGCCGTAGTCGATAATCTTGAGCGGTCCGACGGGAGTTTTCAAGTTCTCCTGAACCTCCGCATCATCGGATTGCACCACGTGCGATGGGTCCGCAATATATCTCCGAAGCTGAGACACGTGAAACACGTCATGGATGTTGGCCAAGTTCAGAGGCAAGGCAAGTCGGTAGGCAACAGGTCCTACTCTACCAAGTATCTAGTATGACCCAATGAATCGTGGGCTCAGCTTCCTCACTCTGAGGGCCCGACCAACACCGGTGACAGGTGAAAGTCTCACAAACATATGCTCACCCTCATTGAACTCCAATGGACGATGTTTAACATCATAATAACTCTTCTTGCGATTCTGCGCCTGCTTCAGCTTCTCTCTAATCATCTGAATCTGCTGGGTGGTATCTTGGACAAAGTCCAAGCCAAATAACTCCTTGTCTCCAACCTCAGACCAACAGGTAGGAGTCCGACACCTCCTACCATACAGTGCCTCGTAGGGCGTCATGCCTAGGCTAGCATGGAACCTGTTGTTGTAAGAAAATTCAACCAATGGCAGGTACCTATCCCATGACGAGCCATGCTCCAAGGTGCAAGGCCTCAACATGTTCTCCAATGCCTGGATGGTCCGCTCAGTCTGTCCGTCAGTCTAAGGGTGATAGGTTGTACTCAGTTTCAACTGCGTACCAAAAGCTCCCTGCAGCGCCTCCCAGAACCGAGATGTGAACTTCGGGTCCCTATCACTGATGATACTCTCGGGCACCCCGTGAAGCCTCACAATCTCGCGAACATATATTCTGGCCAACTGCTTACTAGTGAAGCTCACCTTTGCCGGAAGAAAATGGGCAGACTTGGTCAATCTGTCCACAATGACCCAGATAGAGTCACAACCAGCCCGAGTCTTAGGCAATCCCACCACGAAGTCCATGGAAATGCTTTCCTACTTCCACTGCGGTATCTGCTGTTCAATCTTCACCTTCTGGTATATCAAACACTTGGACACGTATACTGCTATTGTTGCAAAATATCGGCAAGTGTACCGATCGTTCTAAGTAATAAAAGGATAAGTAGAGTATCGTCTCCACGAGGATTGAGGCACCTAAATTATTTTAACTATTCCTCTCTTGTTGGATTAATAAAATTGGTTTGAGAATAATTATGGTTGTAAAAATTGAGAACAATTCAAGAACGTGTGAATAATTCAAAGATTGCTTTTAAACCTTGAGAATAATAGATTAAAATTGTGAAAATATTTAAAAGAATATTGCGGTAAAAGACGCCAACACCTTTCTGATCCCCACCTTGCAATATGGATTAATGTTTATATCTAATTTAACCATTGATCAAACAATTCACCATCTAATAATTGATTAGTTAAGCCCTAATTCCTTAGTGATCTTAAATTTATTAACCCTATTAGAATCCTAATCCCTTATAAATTCCTTTTCAAGTTAAGCCCTTTAAATCAGTGAATTTTTCACGTTTGCAATTCATGAAGCCTACCCCTAGTGCGTACATGAATTGTTATTTTATCCGTTGTCAGTAACTAGAATCTCAATATTCCTATTGAAAACCCTAACCCTCGCATCCTAATAGAGTGATCGGTTCTAAAAGAATTATAAGATGAAGAACATGATAAAATAAATGCAATTGGAATAATTAAATATAAAATTAACCAAACTACAAGGGGTTCACATTAAGGGTTGTGACCCTTACCACAATAACAAAAGACTAGCCAGACATTTTCATGTCTGACAATTCAATGTTTAGAAAAGAATTCATAAAATAAACTAATAACCAGAAATTTGGAGAAGAAGCTTGTTCTGTGTTCTTTCTCCGTCAATCTCTCTCTGTGCAAAAGTTCCCTTTACTTTGGTTTTTGACTTCTTTTTATAATCAGTAATCCAATTAGGTCAGAATCTTCTCAATGATTTAATTTTTCTTTCAGTTTTCCACCCAAATTTGCAATCACGAAATTGAAGATTCAAAAACCGACACCCGACGCGATCAACGCCAATTCCATGCGACTCGTGCGGGCCAACAGTGGAGAAACATGATTCTAGCGCGAGTAGCGTGAACATCACGCTTTTAGCGTGGGATTGTAGTGGGACTCCATCATTTGGCGCGACCTGCGTGAAGTTGGCGCCATTAGCATGAACTTGGCACTAATGGCATCAACTTGGCGCGATTAGCGTGGGAGTACAGTGAACTTTTTCAATTTGGCGCAACTAGCTTCTAAATCCAAGCTATTGGCGTGGAGAACATGGTTCCTTAGTTTTCATGCTAATAGCGTGAAATTCAAGCTATTAGCGTGAGAAAGTGGATAACATGATTTGGACCATTATCACATTTGCAAGCTTTCCTACTAAGAAACATTGAATTAGCGTGAAAGTGTGTCTGAAGAGAGATTATCAATAATTCATTAAAAATAATGCTTTTATCACTAAATTACAGTCAAATCCTTATTCTTTTTACGCTGAAATATCTATATGCCGAAGGCACATCAAACAATTCCCAGATTTAGATATTGTTGTCCCCAGCAATAAATTCTTAGGTAGCAATGATAATCTCTGTGAGAAGAATTTATGTAACTAATGCGATTTTCTACATTGAAGAGATTCAGAGTTATAATGCTATGCATGAGTGAATTCAGAGTTGAGAATTTCAAGAATCACTTTTTGTATAAGGAATTAGAATCTAGCTCAATCACTTCTTACCAGGATAATCACTGCACTTGTTACTCTTGTGTATCGGGTTTAAACTCTCAATCCATCAGTGCAATAAGACTACCATAAGCTTGATCCTATTCTCAAGTTCCTAAAGATAAGGAACATGTAAAACATGCACAATTAGATCCAAAGGTCTTTCCAGGTTGTAACTTGGCTTAGGCTAGGGTAGGAATATCTGGGAAGGTGGCTACTTTTTAATGTAAATGAGATTGAAACACACTATTTATTTTTAGTTGTTCCCCCTCAACCATAATTTCACTTAGTCTTTTCCTTCCGACCTTTTCTTTTTCTCCTTCTTCTTGACCTTTTTATGCTTTGTCGTTGCTTTGCAACTTTCTCATTTTGTTCTTTTTCTCTTTTGGTCTCAACTTTTGCTTTTCCCTTCACTTTAACTTCTGTGAACTTTTTCCTTAAATTTCTATAATCAGTGCTTCAATCTCATTCAGGATACACGGATAGGGATATAAGTTTAAGTGTTTTATGGTGAAATCCAACAAGAGACAGGCTAAAGCTCAAAGGGGCTAGCAGTGGAAATTTTTAAGGTCAGCTATTTGGCCAGGTAGTTAACAAGAAAGAAGTGCCTTTTTTCATTTTAGATCATGCATGTATCACAGAGAAAAAGATCAAGTTCTAGAGTATTATCACAGTGAGGTCTCTTTACAAGGAAAAATTACTGTATAGGTTCAAACCTCACGGCTGTGCAATCAAACTAGAATCTAAACTCCATATCATCACATATCAACTGTAACTCTCAACAAAGAATTCAATCAAACGAGCAATAATAACTCTTATACTTCAATGCATTACTCATAACATTTATCCATCATGACTTCTCACACAGTATCTTATATGCTCTCTAAGATTTAATCATCTTATTGCATGAGTAGCTAATACAGATCCAGGTATGTTGCTCAGAGAATGACTTTTATCAAAACAAAATTAGCAACAGAAATCAAGACAGAAGGTTCAGATATCTCCCTGATTCAGAAAAAATTTCTATTAGAGGTGTTCCTCTGTACCGCATGTGGTGCGCCTAATTCCCAGATTTAGAACATTGTTATCCCCAGCAATAAAACTAAACTAGGCAAAGAATAAGAAATTCTGCATAGGTAACACACTCACAGTGGTTAAAGCATCAAGTCAACATAACTCAAAAGACATCTAAACATCATAACATCATAACATCTCAATTGTCTCAAAACAAAACATAAATGTAAAAACATAACCAAAATAACAAAGAACTAAAGATAAATGGTGAGCATGGTGATCAGTCATCCAGCCACGACTCATCCATGTCATCCCCTGCCGCAGCATGTAGTGTATCTGTAGGTACTGCTGCTGGCTCAGTAGGGACTGTGGTCTCAATGGGCTCTTCAGGAGCTGGTGGTGGTGGAAAATGTGGTTAATAAGCAGATGTATCCACTCTAGTGACTTGACAAATGCCCTCTAGCATGTGTGTCCAATAGTCACCCTGTATGCTCAAACGGTCAAGCTGTCCTTGCATGTTCTGAATTTGTCCTTTCATAGTTAGATTAACAAGGGAATCTACATAAAGATGCTGAGGTGGTGCTGGTTGCTAGGGTGTTGTGGATGTGATGGCCTGATTTACTGCTGTTGGCGGAATCAGTGGTCCAGCATAAGAAGAAGAGGGCGGAAGGATATGCGCAGGATGAGGACCGTAAGGTGCACGAGGCCACATACGTGGGCTCTTCCTAAAAATGGTGGAAGGTAACAGCTTGGCAGATCTATACATTTCCTTGTTGAGTGCTTCTTCAACCATATCAATGTATGTATCATTTGTCAGGCGAGTAGCTACCTGTGCATCTAGTGTTTCTTCTGGTGGTATCTCAACTCCTGCTTGAATACATAAGTGCATGATTAGAGATGAATGAGATAACATGTGATTACCTTTACCATCTGTGATGACATGTAGGATCCTATCAGACAGGATCTGAGATATATCCAGGTTCTGATCACTCATCAGAACATACAGTAGTGTTCTCTCTCTACATTCACATCTGTTAGATTAGTAGATGCTATCACAGTGAAGTTAAAGAACTGATGCCAAAACATAGCTTCACTAGACAAATCATGCTTGTCCAACTTTTCTGGCACATGATTCAATCCTGGTTTTGTGTCCCATGTCGTGTACAATCCGGTAATCCCTCTTCTTACTTTTTCTACCACTTCTGTCATGTCTTCCCTGTACATGCGCCTGGTGGTTGTAGGTTGAAGATGATTGTATGTTGTTCGGAACTAGCACCCTACTAGTCTGTCATAAGAGGTCTTCAAGCAAGCCTCCATGTGCTCAGCTGCAAATGGAACTTCTTTCCCTCGAACCCAACTAACTCGGATGGTCTCAACTTTCTCCCTATCCACATTGGCACAAAATTCCTTTAGAATAGAGCTAGAGCTTGCAGTGGCAAATGTAGCCAATGTTTCCCACTTCTTCCTTCGGATCATAACCATTATGGGATTATTTTCCTTAAAAGTTTCCAAAGCAATTGGCCGCTCTGATATTATCTTCTTAGGCATGAACCATTGTTCAAACCTTTGTTGGTGCTCAGTAGAAAGGAATCTCTCTTCATCATAACTGGATGACACTCTTGACCTCTTGCTACCAGATGTAGTAGTAGCCTTGGTGTCGGCCTTTGTGCCTTTCTTTGTCTTTCCCTGGAAACCAGAAAAGTACCAGAGCATATATCTCATAACAATTTCAGCAGTGCATGATATGTACTCTCATGTCAACAATTTCCAATTCCCAGATTTAGTTCTTTTAACCCGAGTGGAAATAATGAATAATATGTTTTATATCACAAAAGAAAATATGATCCAACATACGTTCCCATCAACTTCAATAATCATAAGCATGTAATGAACATAGCTATCCAAAGAACAACCTTGGTAATGAACAAAAATAAGCGTACCTAGTCGCCAGCCATTATGACAGAAAAATAAAACTCAAAACAACCCACTTGTGGATCGATGATGATGTGAAGGAGTTGAAGATGGGATATGGGTCTGTGAAGGGAGAGAGAGGGAAGATGGGGGGGGGGGTTTGTGGGTTTGGGAAAAAAATTGAAAAGAGGAAAGAAGAGGGTGGGACGGTGGTTAGGGTTGAGGGAGAGAGAGAAGAAAGGGGAAAAGGGGGTGGGGTTTTGTGGGGAAAGGGAGAGAGAGGGAAGGGAAAAAGGGAGGTTGTGCAAGGTTTTTTTTTTCAAACGAAATCGGCAACGCGATTCACGCTGGACCGCGCGAAATCGCGCGGCCTCTGTGCCTATTCACGCATTTGGCGCCGTTTTGGAGCGATTCGCGTGATTTTCTTATTTTATTTTATTGAAATCGCCAACGCGACTGGCGCTTAAGCCACGCGAATCGCGTGTCATCTCTTCCCTCTCACACGTTTGGCGTCATTCTGGCGCTAATCACGTGGGTTTTTTTTTAATGCAATCTCCGACGCGATTGGCGCTTAAGCCACGCGAATCGCGCGGTACCTACTGCCCTCTCACGCGTTTGGCGTGATTGAGCAAGGACTAAACTCTATGACTCTTAATTTAAAGAAAACTGACTCAATACTCATGGGTTGCCTCCCAAGAAACGCTTGTTTAAAGTCTCGAGCCTGACGAGCATATTTTAAGCCTCTAGTGAAGCCAACGGAATAGAAACTGTGTCCCTACTTACTTGCTCTCCATGATATAATTTCAATCTACACCCATTGACCTTAAAAGGTCTGTCAGCATTGAGAGGTGTGATTTCAACAGTACCATATGGAATCACTGTCTTAACAATAAAGGGACCAGACCAACGAGATTTGAGCTTTTCTGGAAACAACCTCAGTCGAGAGTTGTATAGTAATACATGTTGTCCTGGCTCAGACTCTTTTGGTTGGATCTTCTTGTCATGCCACTTCTTTGTCTTTTCTTTGTAAATCCTGGCATTTTCATACGCTACTAACTTGAACTCATCAAGCTTATTTAGTTGCATTAATTTCTTGTCATTAGCTTTTGATGGTTCAAAATTCAAAAATTTAACAGCCCATAAAGCTTTATGTTCTAACTCTACAGGAAGATGGCAAGATTTACCGTACACCAGTTGGAATGGTGACATACCTATTGGTGTTTTGAAAGTGGTCCTGTATGCCCAGAGTGCATCATCCAGTTTCTTGGTTCAATCCTTCCTTGAGTTGCCTACAGTCTTTTCCAGAATCCTCTTCAGCTCTCTGTTTGAAATTTCTACTTGTCCACTGGTATGGGGATGGTATGGTGTAGCCACCTTGTGCGTGACACCATACTTTGTAAGCAAATTGTCAAATTGCTTATTGCAGAAGTGAGTGCCACCATCACTGACTATCGCCCGAGGAACTCCAAAGTGGGTGAAAATATTCTTTCTTAAGAAAGAAACTACCACCTTTGCATCATTTGTGGGCAAGGCAACTGCTTCTACCCACTTGGACAGGTAGTCCACAACAACCAAAATATATTGGTTCGAATATGACTTAGGGAATGGTCCCATGAAGTCAATTCCCCAAACATCAAATAGTTCCACTTCCAGTATGCAGTTGAGAGGCATCTCATCTTTGCGGGATATGTTTCCCATCCTCTGGCACTTGTCACATTTCTCCACGAACTCTCGTGTATCTTTAAAGATTGTAGGCCAGTAATACCCACTTTGCAAAACCTTCTGTGCAGTCTGGTTAGCTCCAAAGTGTCCTCCATAATTAGATGCATGGCAATGCCACAAAATATCTGGCATTTCAAATTCAGCTACGCACCTACGAATAACACCATCAGCACATTGAAAATATAGAAAAGGATTATCCCAGTGGTACCTCCTTGTATCATGAAGGAATTTCTTTTTCTGCTGCCAAGTAAGATCATCAGGCATCGAGCCAGCAGCTTTGCAGTTTGCAACCCATGGATGCATAATTATTGCCATCACTTGCTCATCAGGAAAGGATTCATTGACTTCTATTTCAGATCCTTCTTGTAAGTCCTTATCTTGAATCCTAGACAAGTGATCAACAACTTTATTCTCCACTCCAGCTTTGTCTCTGATTTCCAAGTCAAACTCTTGGAACAAGAGCATCCAATGTAGCAAGCGTGGCTTTGCATCCTGCTTGGTCATCAAATACTTCAGGGCAGCATGGTCAGTAAAAACAATAAATTTAGAACCTATCAAAAAAGATCTAAATTTATCCAATGCATAAACAACTGCTAGCATTTCTTTTTCAGTAGTGGCATAGTTAGCCTCTGCCTCATTAAAGACCTTGCTAGCATAATAAATAACATGTAGCAGCTTGTTCTTACGCTGAACAAGTACCGCACCCATAGCATATGCGCTTGCATCACACATGAGTTCAAACGGAAGATTCCAGTCTGGCGCCGTCAAAACAGGCGCTGTGGTAAGCTTCTCCTTCAACACATTGAATGCATTGAGGCAAGCTTCATCAAAAAGGAAGTCTTGTTCCTTAACCAACAGTTGGCTAAGAGGCTTTGCAATCTTCGAAAAATCCTTGATGAATCTCCGATAAAAACCTGCATGGCCTAAGAAACTCCGCACACCATTAGCATTAACAGGAGGGGGAAGTTTTTCAATTAACATCAACTTAGCCTTATCAACTTCAATGCCTTTTTCAGAGATTTTGTGGCCTAACACTATGCCATCTTGTACCATGAAATGGCACTTTTCCCAATTTAATACCAAATTAGTTTCCTGACATGTTTTCAAAACTTTAGCTAGGTTAACTAAGCATGAATCAAAACAGGAACCAAAGACAGAAAAATCATCCATAAAAACCTCTAAATTTTTTTCTACCATATCATAAAAGATAGAAAGCATACACCTTTGAAATGTCACGGGCGCATTGCAGAGGCCAAATGGCATTCTTCTGTAGGCAGAAACTCCAAAAGGACATGTGAAAGGAGTCTTCTCTTGGTCCTATGGTGCTACTGGAATTTGGTTATAGCCAGAATAACCATCCAAGAAACAGCAAAAATCATGACCGACTAATCTTTCCAGCATCTGATCAATAAAAGGAAGGGGAAAATGATCTTTTCTTGTGGCATCATTCAACCTTCTATACTCCACACACATCCTCCAGCCAGTAATAGTTCTGGTGGGAATCAACTCATTCTGCTCATTCTTCACAATAGTCACTCCTCCTTTCTTTGGGACTGTTTGTACTGGACTTACCTATGCAGTGTCAGAAATTGGGTAAATCATTCCAGCATCCATGAGTTTCACCACTTCCTTGTGGACTACCTCCTTCATAGTAGGGTTTAATCTCCTCTAAGGCTGCCTCGCTGGTTTAACATTATCTTCCATCAGAATTTTATGAGTACAGAAAGAAGTGTTGATGCCCTTCAAATCAGAGATAGACCAACAAATAGCTATCTTGTGCTGCTTGAGTACTTTCAACAACTTTTCCTCTTCATCATAAGACAATTCCTTATTGATGATAACAGGATATTGTTCTTCGTCTCCCAAGAAGGCGTATTTTAGAGTTTCAGGTAACTCTTTCAATTCTACTTTTGGTGCCAATGTAGCTGAGTCATCTTCTTTCTTTTCTAGCACTTCAAAGGCAATTTCTCGCTCTTCTTGTGGAGTATCCTCATCTCGAGCCCTCAACTCTTCTTCAAGCTCGTGATCATCAATCTTTTCTTCTTTGACTACTTCTTCAAACACATCAAGTCTGAAGCAGTCATTCTGATCAGATGAGTTCTTTATAGCATCAAACACATTTATCGTGATGGTCTCATTATTCATTCTTAACTTGAGCTTCCCTTGTTCTACATCAATCATTGCTCGAGCTGTGGCTAAGAACGGTTTACCCAACAGAAGGGGTATTTCACTTTCTTCCTCCATGTGTAGCACAATAAAATCAGCAGGGAAGATGAATGTCAACTTTAACAAGAACATCTTCTATGATTCCATTAGGTCTCCTTAAAGAATAGTCAGCGAGCTGTAAAGAGACCATGGTAGGCTTCAACTCAAAAATACCCAATGATTTGAATATTGACAATGGCATCAAATTGATGCTTGCTCCAAGATCACATAGTACCCGGCCAACATTGGTGTTGCCTATCGCAATTGGGATGTTGAAACTTTCTGGATCTCGAAGCTTTGGTGGGAACTTTTTCTGTATAATGGCATCGGACTCCTCAGTAAGTGCTACTGTCTCACAATCCTGCAACTTATGTTTTCTAGACAATAAATCTTCATGAATTTAACATAGTTAGGCATATTAGCTAAAGCTTTAGCAAAAGGAATATTAATATGCACCTTTTTAAACATATCTAAAAATCTGGCATACTATTGCTTCTATGCTTGCTACTTGAGCTTCATAGGATAAGGAGGTTTCTCAAAATGAGAAAAATCCATCAATTTCTTTGGAGCTTCAATAGGTTTCTCTTTTGCCTCTTCCTTCTCACTTGCAGGCATTTCCACCTCTTTTTCGTGTTCTGGCTCAATAACTGGTTCATCAACTTTATTTTTCTGAGCCACTTTCGGCTTGTCTTGAGGAGTAATCACAATTCCACTTCTACTTATAATAGACTTGCAGTCTGCCTTAGGATTCACGATAGTATCACCAGGAAATTGCCCTTGATTTCTTTCAGCTAATTGTCTAGACAACTGACCTATCTGAGTCTCCAAATTCCTAATGGAAGCATCTTGGTTCTTATGATAGGCTCTTGTCCCATTTATGAAGGCATTAGTATTCTCCATGTGATCATTTGTAGTCTTGGAAAGCTGCAGCATTGCTTTCTCAAATTCTGATGGTTCTTTGTGTGGAAGAATAGGAGGTTACAAGTAATTGTTGAATTTATAATCCAAACATCCCCCTTGATTTCTCCTTTGAAAGTTGCTTCCCTGTGCACCATTCTGATTCCTTTGAAAGCCTTAGGTATTCTGTGGTGGTCTTAGATCATACCACACTCCGTTAAGCTGGAACGGTTCAGCTCCCATGAGTGTTGGACACTCATTAGTTTCATGCTCCTCTTTGCAGTACTCACAGTTAACTGAATTAACTTGAGTTGTAGAAATTCGCATCTTATCTAGCTTGCCACTCATACTAGCTAGCTATTGAGAAATCATTTTTTGCTCAGCTAGTGATGCATCATTGTTCCCCAGTTGTAGAAGCCCTTTCTTCAGTTGAACTGGTTGAACTTCCAGTGCAGCATTCTCATTCCTTGCCATGTAATCAATCAACTCCAGAGTTTCAGCTGCTGTCTTCTTTCCTATGGTTCCCCCAGCTGCATCGTTGATAACCATTTTGAAATCTGGTGTCATTCCTTTGTAGAAAACTCTGACTTTCTTGGCGTCTGACAAGTCATATTGAGGGCACTTTCTGATCAATTCCTGGAATCTAGTTCAGGCTACACATAAGGTCTCTCCCGGCTGTTGAACAAAGTTGGTGATTTCATTCACCAACTTATTGTACTTTTCTCTGGAAAAATGCTCAGCAAAGAATTTAGCCGCCAATTCATCCCATGTTCTGATACTGTTGGGCGCTTGTCGATCTAACCATCTTAGGGTTTTCCTAGTCACAGCAAAAGGAAACAACCGGAGTCGGATTGCATCATCGGAAACCCCGTTGTGCTTAATAGTGTCACAAATTCTCAGAAATCTGTCCATGAAATCATGTGGGTCTTCATAATCTTCCCCGCCAAATGAATTTTTCTGCACCAAAGATATCAGTGCTGGCTGAATATCAAAATTATTGGCGTTAATTGGTGGCCGGATGATGCTAGAGTTCGGCCTAGTGAACACAGGAGTAAGAATTGACTCCATCAACTCTTCTTCAGGAAGTGGTCTAGGGTCTGCCATCATTAGTTCTGTGCTTGGCTTAGAACTCGAAGATTCTTCCTGCTTTCTTTGATTGGCTAGCTTTCGATTCTTCTATGCAGTTTTCTCTATTTCTGGATCAAACTGTAAAGTGTCTCGATTTACTTTACCTCGCATAAACTAAAGCAAAAAGATTAGTAACACAATATCCAATCAAGAAAATCAAAAGTCATAAATAACTTGGCGTAATCAATCCCCGACAACGGCGCCAGAAACTTGTTGTGAAATATCAGTAAGTGTACCGATCTTTCTAAGTAATAAAAGGGTAAGTAGAGTATCGTCTCCATGAGGTTTGAGGCACCAAAATTATTTTAACTATTCCTCTCTTGTTGGATTAATAAAATTGGTTTGAGAATAATTGTGGTTGTAAAATTTGAGAACAATTCAAGAACTTGTGAATAATTCAAAGATTCCTTTTAAACCTTGAGAATAACAGATTAAAATTGTGAAAATATTTAAAAGAATATTGCGGTAAAAGACGCCAACACCTTTCTGATCCCCACCTTGCAATATGGATTAATGTTTATATCTAATTTAACCATTGATCAAACAATTCACCATCTAATAATTGATTAGTTACGCCCTAATTCCTTAGTGATCTTAACTTTATTAACACTATTAGAATCCTAATCCCTTAGAAATTCCTTTTCAATTCAAGCCCTTTAAATCAGTGAATTTTTCACGTTTGCAATTCATGAAGCCTATCCCTAGTGCGTACATGAATTGTTATTTTATCCTTTGTTAGGAACTAGAATCTCAATATTCCTATTGAAAACACTAACCCTCGCAATCCTAATAGAGTGATCGGTTCTAAAAGAATTATAAGATGAAGAACAAGATAAAATAAATGCAATTAGAATAACTAAATATAAAATTTACCAAACTACAAGGGGTTCACATTAAGGGTTGTGACCCTTACCACAATAATAAAAGACTAGCCAGACATGTTCATGTCTGACAATTCAATGTTTAGAAAAGAATTCATAAAATAAACTAATAACCGGAAATTTGGAGAAGAAGCTTGCTCTATGTTCTGTCTCCGTCAATCTCTCTCTGTGCAAAAGTTCCCTTTACTTTGGTTTCTGACTTCTTTTCATAAGCAGTAATCCGATTAGGTCAGAATCTTCTCAAAGATTTAATTTTTCTTTCCGTTTTCCATCCAAATTTGCAGTCACGAAATTGAAGATTCAAAAACCGACACCCGACGCGATCAACGCCAATTCCACGCAACTCGTGCGGGCTAGCAGTGGAGAAACATGATTCTAGTGCGAGTAGAGTGAACGTCACGCTTTTAGCATGGGATTGTAGTGGGACTCCATCATTTGGCGTGACCTGCGTGAAGTTGGCGCCATTAGCATGAACCTGGCGCTAATGGCATCAACTTGGCGCGATTAGGGTGGGAGTACAATGAACTTTTTCAATTTGGTGCAACTAGCTTCAGAATCCAAGCTATTGGCGTGGAGAACATGGTTCCTTAGTTTTCATGCTAATAGCGTGAAACTCAAGCTATTAGCGTGAGAAAGTGGATAACATGATTTGCCCCATTATCACATTTGCAAGCTTTTCTCCTGCAAAAACATTGAATTAGCGTTAAAGTGTGTCTGAAGATGGATTATCAATAATTCATTAAAAATAATGCTTTTTATCACTAAATTACAGTCAAATCCTTATTCTTTTTACGCTGAAATATCTATATGCCAAAGGCACATCAGCTATATCCGTCTTCATGCCTGGCCACCAGAAATCCCTCTTCAAGTCCTGATACATTTTTGTAGCACCAGGGTGGATAGTAAATTGGCCCTTATGAGCCTCTGCCATAACCTCTTCGGTCAAAGGACCTCGAGGAACCAAAATCCTCTTCTAAAACATCAGAAGTCCATCCTCATTCTAGGTCACACCATCCTGATTCTTCACATAATCAAGACACTTTCTTTGCACCTGCGCCTCTTTAGTCTTTTCCATCAGTTCATTTTCAACTCTAACAGTCTCCATCTTGAGAAGTGCACCCCCAAACAAGGAAGTCACTGTCAGATCTCGGAACTTCTCAATAATATCATAGTCACCCATCGTCAAACTGGATAGACTCACGGATTTTCGACTCAAAGCATCAGCTACCACATTGGCCTTACCAGGATGGCACTTCAACTCAAAGTCGTAGTCCTTCAGGTACTCCATCCATATCCTTTGCCTCGTGTTCAGCTCCTTCTGATCAAACAAGTACTTCAAACTATTGTGGTCACTGAACACGGCAAACTTCATGCCAAACAGATAATGCCTCTAAATTTTGAAAGCAAAAACAATAGTAGCCAACTCCATATCATGAGTCAGGTAGTTCTCCTCATGAGGCTTCAACTGCCTTGAAGCATAAGCAATCACTTTGCCCAACTGCATCAACACACAACCCAGCCCCTTTCTGGAGGCGTCAGTATAAAGCTCAATCTCCTCAGCAGGATCATGAAGGACCAACACAGGTGCAGTAGTCAGTCTCTCCTTCAACTCCTGAAAACATCCCTCACACTCGTGAGTCCACACAAACGGAGTCTCCTTCCGGGTAAGGCGAGTCAATGGTAGAACCATCGTGGAGAATCCCTTGATGAACCTCCTGTAATACCTGGCCAAACCCAAGAAACTCCTAACCTCAGTAACCGTCTTGGTCATCTCCCAATCTAACACGGCCTCAATCTTGTTGGGATCCACTACAACTCCTTCAGCAGAAATCACATGACCCAGAAACTTCGACTTTAGCCAAAACTCACACTTCGAAGGCTTAGCATAAAGCCTTTTCTCCTTCAGCACTTGCGACACAATCCTCAAGTGCTCTGCATGCTCCTCCTCAGTCTTGGAGTAAATCAAGATGTCGTCAATGAAGACGATTACAAACTGATCCAGGTACGGCTGGAAAATCCGGTTCATGTAATCCATGAACACTGCGGGTGCATTGGTGAGTCTAAACGGGATCACCAAATACTCATAATGATCGTATTTCGAATGAAACGCGGTCTTTGGGACATCCTCTGGCTTGACCCGAATCTGATGGTATCCGGACTGGAGATCAATCTTCGAATACACGCAAGCACCCCTAAGTTGATCCAACAGATCATCAATGCGAGGGAGGGGATACTTGTTCTTGATTGTCACCTTGTTCAGTTGTTTATAGTCCATGCATAATCGCATAGTTCCATCTTTCTTTTTCACAAAAATGACCGGTGGTCCCCATGGAGACACGCTCGGTCGAATGAAGTCTTTCGCTGAAAGATCCTCAATATGCTTCTTCAGCTCTGCCAACTCTAGTGGTGACATCCGATATGGAGATAATGAGATAGGCCCCACACCAGGAAATAAATCAATGGAGAACTCTATCTCCCGTTGTGGTGGAAACTCAGGAATCTCCTCAGAAAATACCTCGACGAATTCCTTCACCACAGGAATGCCAGAGATATCCTCCTGTGTCCCACTCACCAAACCTCCCAACATGACATAGCCAAACGCCCCTGCTCTCAAGGCTCTCCTAGCCTGCAGGACTGAAATATACGGCGAGGAACTAGCTGTGGAATCACACAGAGACATCACCACTCTCTTGGCACAACAATCAATCAATGCACAATTTCTGGACAACCAATCCATGTCCAAAATAATCTCCAAATTAGCCATCGGTAATCCTAT
The DNA here is from genome assembly GCA_032173675.1 of Gastrolobium villosum. Classification (NCBI taxonomy): domain Eukaryota; kingdom Viridiplantae; phylum Streptophyta; class Magnoliopsida; order Fabales; family Fabaceae; genus Gastrolobium; species Gastrolobium villosum. The sequence goes on from JAVKPL010003401.1 coordinate 67,959, forward strand.
CAAGTGTTAGCGTATGGGTGTCCTAGAGACAATCTTTTGATTAAATAAAGGACACTAGATGTAGAACTTTGTTTGTCGCAAATAAATGAAAGCACTATTTATTCAGTTTCATATTGTGTCTCGATATTACTGTTAATATTATATGAATAAACTGGATAAACCCCTTGGAATAGAACAGGTATCTCTTGAGTATCTGTGATGAGATCACGATCATGAGGATTCAAGGATATTTTGCATGTCTATTCCTAATTATATGTTCCTAGTCTAGAGACACTGAGTTTGGGGATCAGTGATCTCGAGTAAGACTAGTACGACTTATCTACTTGTATATGGATACAAGGTAAAGACCTCATGAGCTGCAGATGTGGAGATATCTTAGCTGCAGACGAAGGGAAATACATACGGTAACCAAATATGTGCAATAGGATGATCAAGTCATTAATCTGACTAGTTCTGGGGCAACAAAGCATTGCTAGTGCTCTATGTTGTCATTAATTGGGTTGTGGGCTTGTTGGGCCCAAGCCCAGTTATGTCAGAAGCTAAGTTGGACTTAATGGGTCACACACTAACACCTTGTAGTCATGATGGACTAGCTTTAAAGGTATTGGGCCTAATAATGGTTGTTAGCCCAATAAGCTGTTTGGAAGCCCACCTAAATAGGTGGGTGGTGCATGGAGCTTAGTAATGGGCTTGGATAGTCCAAGCCATTACTAATTAATTTAATTAGTTAAATTAATAATCAAATATTTGAATTTCAAATTTTGAATTTGAAATTTGAAATTTGAATTTGAAATTTGAATTTTGAGATTCGGATTTTGGATTTGAAATTTGAAATTTGAATTTTGAAATTTGAATTTGTAATTTGAATTTTGAAATTCGAATTTTGAATTTGAAATTTGAATGTTTGAACATTTGAATTCAAGTGTTTGAATTCGAATTTGAATTGGCTTTGAAAAGTTGTTTCATAACAAAAGGATAAGATAGGATCTTATTGGAACATATTCCTTGGATGAAAAGCATCTTTGGAGCACATTCTTGGGCTGTTTGGGGCGCACATTTGAGTGATAAGAATGTCATCTTATCACTTAAAACAAAGCTCCATTCAGATTTGGTGGTTGAGGGAATCAGAGGGTGAGTTGATTCAAATTTTGAATGCAACCACTCAATATATTTGGACCCCTTTTAGGGCTGAATTATGCGCATGAAAAGTATACTATATGATAGTTTATGAATTTAAGTTTAAATTATTTTGAACTTAATTTCATGAGGATAAGATTGCAGGTTATTGGCAAAATTGGTTTTGCAACAGCTCCACCTTATCCTCCCATGTTCCATGCGCAAATTTCAAATGAGTTTGAAAGTTAGTTTTCATTTTGAATGAATTAATTCTCTCCTCCTCTCATCAAGGTGTGTGCATATAACACTTGTTCCTCACCTTAGGGTTTTGTCAAGAAAACCTAGCCTACTCTCCTTCATCTCATGCAACTTCTGTAGGGTAGTTCACTACACCTTTCCAAACTGAAACCTAGCCTCCACCTTCACCACTTGTGCGCATAGCAAGCCTCACTGTGGTGTTCATCTGGTGGCTTTCAAGAAGGAGTTCTTGCATCATTGACGAACGGTGGTGTGGATCACCATTAGAGGGTTTGAACCCTTCAAGCCTGACATCTGATCTCCCTGACTGATCAGGCCAAAAATAAGGTAACATCATGCTGTCTTAAAGCATGAACCTATGTGTGCATGTATGTTTCCGCAGTAAAAATTTTGTTTTTACACCTTACATGCATCGGCCTTCAAAGGCCAGTTAACTTTCATCAAGTCTACCGAAAAATCACGGCCATCCCACTGAAACATGACATCTCGATGTACAGTGGAGGTAACACAATTTTCTCCAGTGGCAGTAGTCACCCGCAACGGTGGAGAAAGCACAAACATAGGCAAATCAAACCCCACAGCAATCGAGGTAGCAACGAAGGAATGCGTAGCCCCGAAGTCAAACAATACATCAACAACAGATCCACCAATGGAAACAGTACCTCTGACAAGGTTCGGAGCTTGATCCGACTGCTCCCGATCCAAAGTGTAAATGCGACCAGTGGTAGGTGGCACAACAGGTGCCGCTGTAGATGAAAGGGGGACCATCTGTAATGGAACTGCCTGAACTGTTGCAGCTCTCACCGTCGACGACGGACAATCTTTGGAATAATGGCCCGCCTGGCCACACTGAAAACATATCAACTGGCCGGTAGCACACGGCCCAACATGAGACTTCCCACATCCCGGGCATCTGGGAGTAGGAGGTCTAGCTGCACTCCCTTGAGTAGATGTCCTCTTGAACTGACTAGGCACCTACCTAGCAGCCAACTGCTTTCCCTTTCCTTTGCCAGCGAACTTCCTGTCTTTCCAGGAAGTGGAACTACCAGTTCCCTTGACCTCTGCAACCTTGGCTCTCTTGGCCTTGCTCACAACGCATACATCCTCTATGTCCCTACACTGCTATACCAGTGTACCAAAATCTTTAGACGTTGCCCCAACAATCTGATCTGCAATCTCCTCATTAAGTCCCCTTCATAACTTAGCAGCCAAAAACGTAGGGGTCGGCATAGCCATCCGAAAATGTGCAAACTTGACTAATTCATTGAACTTAGCCAAGTACTCATCCACATACAATAAGCCCTGAACCAATCAGTCAAACTCCCCCTGCTTCCTCTCCTGAGCATCATATGAGAAATACCTCCCAAGGAAACAGTCCTCAAAGAATGGCCATGTCATGATATGACCTTGCATCTCATAAGCGTGAGAGGTGTTCATCCACTACTCTTGTGCGTCTCCCTCCAACATGTAAGTCGCAAACATCAGCTTCTGCGGATCAGTACACTGCATCACCCTGAATATTTTGTCCAGGGCCTGGAGCCATCTAGCAGCAGCAGCAATAGGATCATAAGACCCATCAAAAGAAGGTGGCTTATGCTTGCGGAAAGCATTCAGCCGGCGGTCAATTGCACCACGGTCCTCAACAGGCTCATGGAAGGTCTGCATCGCCCCAGTAAGGTGACTGCCATCCCCCATATGACTCTGACTATCGTCCTGTAGACTGGGTGGAGGTGGCGGTGGTGGTGGCGGAGGGAACTGACCCTCATCACGGCCAGCCCTCATCTCCTCCAACATGACCCTCATCATGGTCATGTTCGCCAGCCGATGTGCCTCAAGAACATCTTCTGTGGCCTTCCAGTTCGCCTCTCGAACATCATCCATCATCGCCAGGTTGGCCAATCTAGTGGCCTCTTAATTGGCTAGTCTAGCCGCCTGCATCTTGGCTAATGCAGTCAGGACCGGGTCAGGTTGACCCCTCATTAGTCTCCTGGTTCCTCCTAAGTTGTACCATGACTTTGCGCAAGTTACACAAAGAATAAGTTGATCAGGCCCACACAATGTGGTCACATATGCATCATCATAGCAAAACCAAACAGAGAGAACACAAAAGACAGACGCACAACAAAACATCCTAAGTTATTGCAATACATACAGGCTTTTCCCTAGAAAGTGCTCTAATACCATAAAATGTAACACCCCGTGTATACCCGGTTTGTTATCATGTCATCATATTAAGCAACGCTTAATTAAAAATGCGGAATAACTTTTTCTTTTCAATTATAACGACATTATCATTAACCAAGTTGATATTTAAATCATCTTTCAAAACATTGCGTGTATGTAATTGCAAATCAACAATTAACTGAAATACCTCATGATATAGATGTGTATCTACTCACGGATCTACAACACGTAGTCCGGAGAATATCCTGGTTCATTATACATAACAAGTCAAGGTAAACAAAACATAATCAATGTGGCATGGACAATCCTCATGTTCACCAAATAACGCAACAAAGCCCAACACAGTCTCAGCCCAACAAACCATAAAATGAAGCTAATAACATAAGAGCAATAAACATAAACCAACATCCAATCATAATCAACATAAGCTGGTAAACAACAATCAACTAAGCTCCGGCCTCTTGCCGTCCGAGGTCTCAACCCCAGTATTACCTGAACCTGCAAATGGTGCCCCAAACGTGGCATTAGATCTCTAAAAAGAAATCTCAGTAAGACAAGGGGTCCTCAAGGATTTCTCCACCCTAAGCTCACTTACATGTGCAATATAAGTTCAAAAGCAGTTTAATAATATAAGTTCTAAAATCTGTGCAATGCAGCATATAATCATTGATTGTGTGTCAACTATTCTACTGGCCAGAGAAATGCAGGGCTTACATACGTCTATTACCTACATTTAGTGCAAGACACCACTTGCACCCACCCACAGAATCACCCTATTGTATGTCTCTCATATACTCAGGAGCTCCGTCTAGGTGGAACACCTCATGCATATCATAAGCCATTAATAGCTCAACAGCATTTCAAATATCAATACATGAAAACACATCATGCATATAAATTATCCCCCATGGGACATGGTGGAACCAACAATGGCTAAACTGAGGACCCGAAGGCTTACCTCTTAAGCAATCAATCCAAGCTAAGTCCACACAAGCTCAATGTCACCAAACAGCACAATCACAGTCTGTTTATACAATAATCAATCATCAATAATCATTGCCCAAGGTTCCATTAAGTGATTAAGGCTTTTCATCTCATTTTAAGTCATTTCATGTAATTTCTGTAGGAGGTATTTGAATACTCCTCGATGAGTATTCGAATACTCCATGTCTTCAGAAAGTATCTGAATACTTTCACTGAAGTATCCGAATACCACAAGGTATCCGAATACTTTTCCCCCAGTATCCCAATACCACCAGGTATCCGAAAACAAACACAACAGTATTCGAATACTAGACAGTATTCGAATACTCACTCAAAGGTATCTGAATACTTTTCTTCCCAGAAAAGTATCTCAATACTCCAGCAAGGAGCATTCGACTACCAAGGGATAAGTATTCGAATACTACACGAAAAGTATTCGAATACTACACGAAAAGTATTCGAATACTTATCAGACATAATGCATAAATTCGTGCATTCTCTGCATAAGTCCCATTTTAACTGTCCAAACTCGACTTGGAGTCCAATGACTCCATCAACAGATGTTCATTAACATGTTTAAGACTCAGAATCTCAGTCCTTAACTCAAATGATCCAAGTTTTGCTTTTTAATGGATCAAACAAGCTTAAATCATGAAAATGACAAAGAGGTGATCATGGTATACCTCAAATGCTCAAGACTCAGAAAAAGACATTGACTTGGAGCCTCCAACACAACTCCAAGGTTCTACTACTTCCAAGTCACGAAAATACACTACAAACTTGGTTCTTTCTCCATCAAAATGGCTCCTTGAAGCCTTCAATGCCAAGACAATGGATTTCACAACCAACTCACAAACTCAACACCATAAACTCACTCATTAGGGCTGACACTCAACAATGAATGACCTTTCACCCACAGAAGGCTTGCTCACACCTAGCTATGGTGTTTTGGTGAAGAGACTATGAAGAAAGATGGCCACTTTGGTGGAGTTTCATGAAGGAGAAGGCCATGGAATGGTGGAAGAGAGGTTCAGCAGCCAAGCTCAAAAAACAACTTCGCGTAGTTACCTCAATTCTGACCTAGGTAATTGTGCAAGTGAGTATTTATAGTCTCATTAATATTAACCACACTGTATTAACATTAATAGCTATGCTTATTATTTTAATCCCAAACTTAGGATTCTGAACCTAGTCATTTTTCTAAGATTTTTCATATTTTTATTTTATTTTTCGCAGCACCTTTCCGGTACGCGCTTTTACATAGCCAGTATCAGCTCTGGCACCAGTTCTCATTATTTTGACTTGAAACTTGACACACTAGTCCTATATATTATTCTAGAAATATTCATGCACTTATTATAATTTTCCAGAATAGTTCATCGGTACGCACTTGTACCGTGGAGCAGAACCGATATCTGCACTTTTGTCAAAAAAGCGACTTTCAGCAGTGTTAATTACTTACTATAATCATTTAAGCCTTCTCATAATTATTAGGATCAATTATGAAATTATTTCCTAATTCGCATTTAATTTATTTTAATTTCCTATTTAACGGTGCGGGTTCTTACAGCTCTCTTTATGGGATGCATTCCTTGGACTATAGCCCTAGATGTATGATGTATGAGTTGTGGTATATGATTCCATCTATGCTATGTGATCTAACCCTTCATGCAGGAAGTGAGCGTTGTCTGGGTGGAGATTCCTCCATAAGCTCGAGATGGTTAATGTCACCCTTTTTGGGGACATATTTCAGATACTCTAGCAGAAGGTAAATTCGCTAAGGGCAAGGAACCCGTGCATGGTGGTTAGATCATACAGTTGAAGCAGTTATATGACTAGATATTTTGGGATGACTACTTGGATTTTTTTTATTTTTTTTGGTATAACCCGGAGGTATCCCCATTCAACCTCCTCCAGTCACCTTGCCCTCGGGGTACGGCTATGTAAGCTAACCCCTCATTAGAACAGCAGGTGCATTATGTTTTTTATAGCATTATGTTTATACAATCATGCCTTCTATTATTATATAGCTGAAGTCCTTTTGAGAGGCTTGTATAGCCTTCTATATAGTATTTAGAGGACATGATTATGTATATGTTGATGTGTATGTACCAAGATATGGTATGAGTAATAGCACAAAGTCATATGCTGGTTTAGGAATTATAATGTATTGGGCTTTTCTGAACTTCAAAACTAGATATAAAGATTTGTTTTTTCTGCAGTCAATGTAGATAAGTTATCTACATTGAGCTCAAAACAACTTCATTTTGGAACCAAAATCATGATATTTTTATAATTATAATTTATTTCAATGTTATAATAGTCTTTCTCATTATAATTTTTTAATCTTTCAACCCAAAACGATGTTTTGGAAGTGAATGTACAAAACTTATCTACATTCACTATAGAAACATTAAAGCCTAAATATAATGTGGAATTTTATCCCTGGATTAATCTAATTTACAATTGTTATGATGTACATTAGATTTTATCCGAAATAGTACTAATTATTATATTTGGATAGTCGTTTGATCATTAATCATGGTCAAAGGTTATTAGTATAGATTTTGTACAAGTATCAAAATGTACAGTTAACGGTAAATAGAAGAATAAGTTACTTGTAGCAAGTTATATAAAGTAAACATAAAGGAAAAAGTCAAGTCACATAATTATTGAGAACTATCGTGATACTTTATATTGAGTCGTCCACTACTTTTAATTAAGTATGCAGTGCTGTTATTATCATATAGCATGTTAACAAACCAACAGCCGGCAAGGCATTACATACAACTTCACCGAATATTATACACAGACCTCATGTTTATAGTGTCACAACAGACAAATAAAAAGCTGTAAGCTTCCACTCAAAACGTCTACCTCAATGATTCAAGCCTTCCACTGCAAAGAAGTAACCAGTGTTATAAAACAAAACCAGAAAAATATATTGAGATCAAACTGTTACAATCAGTGTTATAAAAACAAAACCAGAAAAAAGATATAGGGAGTTAATCCAAATAAAAAAGGAAGCAGTATTAATAATAATAAAAAAAAAGGGTAGGAGGCCAAGGTTTCCAAGTTCCAAGGTTATAATTAATTAAATTTTATGGCTACATTAATACAGCACAAGTGGGAGAATGTTATAAAATCAAACACTGGAATTTGCTGGAATCATCAGAAAAGATAAACTTTTGAGAAGAGGAAAGATTGTGCATGGAAGCTTATTCAGCATATCTGTTCTCTTCACAAAACTGAGGACATTTTTCTTCTTTGGAAGGTATTACTAGTTTATCAATTTAACCAGACCTGTGAAAAATCAACAAGCACAAAAAAGAACCAAGAAGTGACATGGGGTTACCAGATGGCATTTATACGAATCTTCTAGACAATAGGCTCGTCTTCCAGATAATTATACTCAAAAGTGAATTCAGTCTTGATTCTTTGACACCTGAGAATAACCACATCAAGGCACAAACAAATCAGGACAACCAGAAGCACGGCATCAAACATCAGCATAATCATCTCATGGGCCAACCCAGAAAAGGGAAAACTTGAAAATGCAATATTTTGGATTGTTTTAAATTAAATTGAGAGCTTATGTTATCAAAATAAAATAAAATTGAGAGCATTATAGCCCTCAGGTATATACAGAACATCACATCAACCCTTCATTTATTGGAGACACCGAATAGGTCCTTCAATGATAATTAAATACCCATCAATTTTGTCCTTTCAGGAACAATTTTGATGTCACTTTAATGACCAATTTGATGGCCTAAATTGACATTAAAGGACCAACTAGACGTATTTCTTAATGGATGACCAACCTGATAACATGTATATCTGTAGAGGGCGAAAATGGAGATTTACTCTAGATAAAGTATAGCCATCTCCAATAAAATGAAACTAGAGTTCATATATACACTATATAACTATGACTGCAAATAACAGGAATTATAAGTTCACTAAGCATACCACCCATGTTGCAGATCATCAGTTGCAATATGGAAATCGAAGTAAACATATGTTCCCTGTTCATATTCATCTGTTGCAACTTTTGGCTCTTCATGCCGTTGAAACCACGTGTTATACTTACGGTGATATCTCCAAGACTGCTTCTTTAGCTCTTTTGCAGCCAAATATTGTTGGTAAGTGTTCTGCAGAAAATAATGGATGTAAACTCACTGACTGAATGAAAGTAATACTAATAACACAAAATGTCCGTGTACCTGTTGAAAATAAAATGCAAAGAACAGGGTATCAGTGCCAAATGGTTCGAGACCTACTCTCTCCCAAAAGGCAGGATTATTAACAACAGATGACTGAACTTGAGGATAACTAGAAGGTGTTATCGTTGGCTGCCTCTGCTTACCAAAAAAACATAAGGAAAAGAAATTAACTTCTAATAGGTTATTGAATAAACATGAGGATTAATTTTGTAAGAAACCAATTCGACCTAGCAACTTATGCTAATAGGACAAGGTCATATGAATGGTTTTATATTTCTCTAATACGTCTCCTCGTAAAAGAGCTTATTGAACTTAAAGAGTGAATAATCCACAGACTTATCTAATTGTGTTAGAAACTCCACAATATTGATTATAATAAAGTGGGTGGCGGTGAAGCACGAACTCAAGACCACTTAGTCACAAAGGCTCTGATCATTTCAAAAAACATTTCAAAACCACTCCCCGTTAAACCCGACTAGCGAGTGTGGGGTGGAAGTAATCCTTGTACGCAGCCTTACCTTTGCATAATTGCAAAGAGGCTATTTTCTGGATTCGAACCCATGATCTTTCAATCATGAAAGAACAGCTTTACCGCCCCCTTTTTTTCACAAAGGCTCTGATATCGTGAAAAATTAATAAAATCCAGTAACTTAAGGTGATAGGTGAAGACTACATTAATGGTTTTGTATTTTTCTAACAAATATAATTGGAAATGCATACAGGAGTATAGGTCCTAGGACGTTCTGAGTCCTTGGGTTGTGGAAGTTTGAAGTGAGCCGCCTCAAGCATTTGCAAATTATATAATTGATCACGCACTCCACCAGAATTCGAAATTGATCCATTAAAGTTATCACCAAGAGCTCCAAGTCCAAGGTCGGCAAAACTTCTTCCTATAACACCAAGGTTACTGCTGCGTTGATTGGATTGTAAAGGTTGGCCAGGAGACAAATCAATATCTCTAGAAGTCTGAGCAGGCTCTGCAAGAGAGGGAGACACTGCTGCCTGCAGCATAAAAGACAAACAGCCAACTTAAATCATTAATGAATTATATATGTATATATATACACACACACACACACACACACGGGCACGCGAGCACACACACTACACTCCTCTACATCATGCTCACACATGGATCAAAATAGGAACTTCGCTATCTACAAAGCAGGATAAGTCTAATAAGTCAGTTCGACCCAATCCATATACCTCTCATCAGTTTAAATGCTTAAAGAATTACTAATATTGAGTTGATCATCTCGCTTTCAAAGCAGGTGCCATCTATAATTAATTTGTTCACCTGTAACAACTAAGGGGGATAAAACAGATAGTAGAAATAGGCCAAATATGCACGTGTGGTCTCTCTGTGTCCTTCAAATATATTTACCTATTTTAGATATACTATCTTCTTAGGTAGACAGTGGTCAGGATTGAAAACGTAGTTTTTTTTTTTTTGTCCATTTCTTGGTCACCTAATCTGAGGAGTCAGACTAGGATGTCTGACCCACTGGCTTTCCCAGCTTATGAACCCAGGGTTTACTAATGCAAAAATCATATGCATTACAAGCCAAGTTTAAGCAGAAAACATAGTATGTGTGCGTGTGTAAATATACACTTCAGCATGTTGTAACAGAATATGATAAGATAATATATATCATAAAGAAGATAAACGCCTAGGAGTTAATCAGCATACAGGAGAATCTACAACATATGTGGATTTCAATTCATCTTCATCGATGAAATTCTTGCCAATCCCAGTACTAGCAGTAGATTCACTCCCCGAATCATCAGGAAAAATCTGCTGTTGCTGCACTTCTTCGACCTTAGAATTGCCAACATCTGCAGAATACAAATATTAGCATAGCTTTTATAATGACAGTATAGAGATATGGGGGTCTGTATTCTGACACATTACTGTAGTTCCTGTTGTACCAAATTTTTATCACTATTCTGTTATTTGTTACTAGTTTGTTAGCTCAGTTAGCTGAGTGACTCATTGCTGAGTCATCAGTAGGTCTATATATAGTGACTGTATCAGAAGCTTTTGAATCTGTTTTTTGAATTCCACAAAAGCCTGAATATAATGTGTTTCTTTCAGGTTCTCTTCCTCTCCCCCCCACCCCCACCAAAAAAAAAAAAAAAAAAAACTTTCTCTCGTTTTCTTGATGTTTTCCACACAATTCTAATAACAAAAACTACAATATACCCCATCTTTCACAAAAATAACAATTTTGGTACATTTTTCTAATCTGACGTAGTTATTATATCCTAATTAAAGCTGCATTCATATATTGAACTTGATATTACTACAATGAACATAACAGTAATTTGCAAATTAGATTCAGAACCCTACTAGGCATGTCTAGATGTTATTTCTGCTTGACTAACCAGAGTACAATGAACTGCTAAAAAAATAGAACATTTAATGATATTGACATTTCAGATTTTTTAATTTTATGTTCTGCTTTCTTACCAAAAATAAACTCCAAAAAAAGTATTTTGTATTTATCATGAAGGAACATATAGCCTATGTAGCACCGATACCGACACAGGACACGGGACGCAATACAACACAATATTCCGACATGTTAATTCTAAAACAGGTTAGATTTCGACACGTTAGGACACGTTTTGATATTGAATAATATTTTTAATTTATGTTGCGTATATTATATTTAATATTCAATAATTTAACAAAAAAATAAAGCTAAACTTATAATACCCATTAATTTTGCAAAGAAACATAAGATATCACAAGTATTTATATTAAATTCAATAAAATTGTAATAGTAATCCAACGAATCTAATAATTAGAACTAAAAATGCAACACAATGCAACCTTTGAACCTTTTCTTGAGTTTCTACAACGCGCGTTGAAGTGTCGGGGAGTGTGGAGTGTTGAGAAGTGTCGGACACGACACGTCGGGGTTTTTGAAGTGTCGGTGCTTCATAGCATATAGCCATACATTTTTAAATAGAATAATCACTCTTTATTTTTGTAAATATTATTATCAGGAGTTCCTTATTCCTAATTTCCACCCTTCTGGATAAAAATTGACATTTTGGAACAATTATCAAAATATCTATATTAGAATTGAGAAAGAACTGGCATAACTCAACCCCAAAAGCTAGATCATGGGGATTGGATTGTTCAAGTCATTACAAGAGGTACTTTGGCCCTATAACCAACCAATGTGGAATCATAACATAATCCCTCACGCTCAAGATCGGAAATCAGGAGTGTGAAATTTGTAGATTGATCATCCACAAGTGGTCCAACATTATGAGTAGGATGGGCTTTGATACCATGTCATAAACTAGCTCACATAAAGGTTTAAGCTATTATGTTAAATTACATGAATTATTTTATACTTATACAACATCTCTATCATGTCCCTTTACATAAGAGTCATTTGGAAATACAGCATGAATCAATGTACAGGTCCACCTTACTTGTCCTTAATTTCAACTTTTTGTTTCCTAATTTAGAAGAATGAGGTGGCAAGGATTGAGCTCTTAATCACTTCATTGTAGAGACTTTGATGATGGCATCAATGAGAAAGGTGAAAGGTGCACTAAAGAACGGGAGACAAGATGCACACATAAGTGCAGTGAACAGATAAATGGTTCCAAGAGGAGAGACCATGACAAGAGAGACAATTAATTGGAAGAAAGAAAATAATCACAGAAATAACGTGGAGATCCACGTTTTAGCAAACTGAATAGCAAAATAGTGATAAGGCCAAACTGCATTTGGGCAAATGCGGAGTTGGTGTCAGTCATAGCCAACATAAGTCACCACCAAAATGATTGCTCATAGGAAAAGTCACCACATTCGTTAGTGCAAAAGAGACATGACAAACACCTTCCAATTTTCTTCCCTAGCAAAGCGAAAAAAGTCACACAGAAGCCAAAACAATGACAATTCAGAGGTAACACAAAGAACAACCCAACCATGTCAAACCTGACAGACGGAGAGGAAAAAAGAACATGTATGATCTGACCCCAAACAATAAAAAGAACACAGCCAAATAGCCACTAGAAGGTGGTGAATAAAGGTGATGGGGCTGGACCTGACCGGAGATGTGCGTCGAGGCAAACAACAGTGCAGGTGGAAGGAATAGGGGTATCACTTGCTCAAGAAAGACCAGCTGCACAGATTCCAGTTATCGATTGGATGAGGTGAAACCAGATTATGAAAGAGACAATGTTTTGGACGAAGGTGATAGCAGCTGAAAACAGTATGTTACGATCCCATTTGCAAGGTATGGGACTTGGAGTCACACATTGGTTGTATGGGCAATTAATGTGGGGATTATAAGGCCTTGGGCACTCCCACCCTTTGAGCCAGCTTTTGGGGTGATGCATCTCAAGGTTCTTATCAAAAGGTATCAGAGCCTTCCACTATGCCTCCCGGTTGCAATCGAGCGGCGCAAGTGGTGACGCCGGCATTGCATTGTTTGCCCGGGGCTAGTAAAAGACTAGCGCGCAGCCAGCCCGCGTGGGCGCCGGGGCTGCGGAGCGTGGTGGAATGTTACGATCCCATTTGCAAGGTATGGGACTTGGAGTCCCACATTGGTTGTATGGGCAACTAATGTGGGGTTTATAAGGCCTTGGGCACTCTCACCCTTTGAGCTAGCTTTTGGGGTGGTGCATCTCAAGGTTCTTATCACAGTCAAATGCACTCTCATGCACTATTAGAAGCTGAAGTACGCTGCGAGCTTGAGGTCGCACATGGCGACTCTAATGGACAAAAATCTAGGGTTACAGTGGCGAGTTTTTGTGCAATGCCAATAAAAAGAAAATCATCTTGGATATAAATTAGAGCTCCAAATTTAAGCAAATCGGCAACAAAAAAGTGACAGGACAAGTCATGAAGGATGGTACCACTTTAATACCATATTAGAAACAGACCAGGCCTAACTCAACCCCAAAAACTAGCTCAAGAAGTGAAAATTTCCTCAAGACATTATAAGAGGTACTTTGCCCATGTATCCAACTGATGTGAGATCTTAACAAACCCTTCTACACTCACGATTGGACATCTGGAGTGTTAAGTTTACAAGATTGGACATCTACAGGTGGCCCGACATCAGGATTGGGATAGGATTTTGTATAATGTCATCATTGTCATGAATGAACTCTCCCAAAAGCTCAAGCTATTACACAAAAGCACATGAATGGTTTTGTACTTTTATAATATTTGTAGAAAATCAGAATTCAAATATTTTCCGTTTTTATTTCCTATTAATTAGGATTGATTATGATTGATTAGGATTGATTGTAATTAAGATTGATTAGTCATCGCTGAGTCATTCTTAGCTATTCTTTCTTGTATAAATACTACTCATGTAATTTATTCAAGATCAATATACAAAAACCCTTTTTTATAATATGGTATCAAGAGCGGGTTCGTTCCTACCCTTAATCAGCCACCTTCAAGGTTGAAATCATCCAAAAACAATCCAAACACAATCCAACCTAAACCCAAATCCCAGAAACCATACCTACAGACCTCCAATCAAGAAGGTGGACTCACCATTCAACTCAGAAGGCTCCGACGAGTTGAACGCCATCGGACCCATCTCCGTCAGACAGCCCACTCTCCGGCGCGTGTAGTCCACGCACCGCCTTCCCAGAATCTTTTTCCAGCGCGAGCTACCCAGATCACCTCGTCGGCCTCTTCTCTACCTGTTCCAGTGGTTAGATATAAAATCAGAGCAAAAAATTTTTTGGGTCCACGGTCAAACCTTCTCTTTCTATTCATGGCTTCCTCGGATCGTTCTTCTGCCTCCTCATCTGCCCCAAATTCTCAACCTCCCAAGGCCACTAGTAATGTGGTCCAGCAAGGTACAACTTTCCATGTTAATAGTCAAAATCATTGCATCCTTGATTCTGGTGCATCTGACCATATGACAGGTAATCTTGACTTGTTTTGTTCATACACTCCATATTTTGAACCCTCTCGGGTCAAGATCGCCGATGACAGTCTTTCCTAGATTGCGGGACACGGAACCATTACACTTTCTGAGCTGATTAATTTGACATCAGTTCTTTATGTTCCTTCTCTGGCTTGTAATCTCATTTCCATAAGCAAGCTAACTTCTGAGTTGCATTGCTTTGCTAAATTCTTTCCACATGGTTGTGTTTTTCAGGAACATGACTCGGAGAGGATGATTGGCAGTGCTAGAGAGGATGGTGGACTTTACTACTTTGAGGAGGATGTGACTTATGAAGCTGCTTTCGTAGAAAAAAACTCTACGTTTCCTTTTGATTCATGTAATGATGTTATGCTGTGGCACCGTAGGCTAGGCCATCCCAATTTTATTTATCTTCAGAAGTCGTTACCAAACTTATTTACTAATAAAAGTCCTAGTTTGTTTTCCTGTGATAAGTGTCAACTTGCCAAGCATACCCGTGCTCATTATCCTTCTACAGTTCACCATGACTCTTCCCCATTTTCCTTAATTCATAGTGACATATGGGGTCCAGCCCGCGTTAAAAATATTTCAGGTGCTCGATGGTTCATTACCTTCATTGATGACCATTCCCTAGTTTGTTGGGTATATCTTCTAAAGGACAAGTCAGATGCTGCATCCGTTTTTAAAAAATTTCATGCCATGGTTCAAACCCAATTCCAAGTTGCTATACAAATTCTTCATACAGATAATGGCAAAGAGTATTTTAACTCTATTCTTGGATAATATTTTTCCTAACATGGCATCCTTCACCAAAGCTCGTGTCCTGACACACCCCAACAAAACGGAGTTGCGGAAAGAAAAAACCGACATCTCCTTGAAGTTGCTCGGGCTCTTATGTTTACCACGAGTGTTCCTAAATATCTTTGGGGAGAAGTCGTTCTCACTACCTCGTATCTGATAAATCGAATGCCATCTCGCATTCTAAAATTTCAGTCTCCTCTTTCTAGTCTTTTCCGTACCTTCCCTTCCTTCCGAGGCGTCTCCTCCTTACCTCTCAAGTTATTTGGTTGTGTTGTATTTGTCCATATTCCTTCTCATCAACGGTCTAAGCTTGATCCTAAGTCTCTCTAGTGTGTCTTTATTGGTTATTCTCCTACTCAACGCGGCTATAAGTGTTATTCACTCTCTCTTCGTAAGGTCTTTGTCTCTATGGATGTCACTTTTTTTGAGAATGAACCTTTCTTTCCCTTGACATCTCTTCAGGGGGAGTTTATAGGAGCAGATGAAGATCAGTCATGGGAACCTACTGATGCCACAGTATTACCTCTACTATTGGAAACAGGGGGAGCTACAAAATCCTCACCAACAGGAGCCTCCTCAAAATGGGGACAAGTTTATAGCATTAGAAAGCCTCCTCAAAGTGTGAATAACTCAGAGCCTTTACACTGCCAGGATTCTAAACCATGTTCTAGTTCCAGCACCCCAACACTTGAGTGCCATGATGAAAATGATCAGCCGTTTATCGAATCGTTGCGATTGATGTTCGATCCCGAAGAGGGGGAAGAGATCTTCGGAAAGTGGGTTTTTATGATCCAATAAAGAATCAAACCTATTTAAATATTCCTGTTATTCAATATTTCCTTGAGCAAGGCACTACACTTGCCTATTGCTCTCAGAAAAGGTACTCGATCTTGTACTACTCATCCTATTTCTAATCATATTTCATATGGAAAGTTGTCCCCAGGGTTCCGTGCTTTCAATACTATGTTGGATAGTACAAAGATACCGAGAAATATACATGAGGCACTCGATGATCAAAAATGGAGGGATGTTGTCTTTGAAAAAATGAATGCTTTAGAAAGAAATGGAACTTGGGAGATAGTGACCCTACCCAAGGGGAAACAGGCAGTAGGATGCAAATGGGTGTTTAAAATAAAATTCAATGCAGATAATAGCATCAACAGATACAAGGAAAGATTGGTTGCAAAGGGTTTCACGCAGACTCATGGGCATGGTTGTCAAACTCGAGATTCTACCTAAACTCGGAAGGGTGAACCAAAATCGTAAATCGCAGAATCGTAACACGGATCGTAAACTCGTAACACTAGATACAAATTATATTTATATATATTTATATGCATATAAAGTAATATAATAAGCGAATTTAATTCAACCAACCAGCATAATAATGTCATATAATAGTCATAATCATATAATGTCTCAAACACATAAAGTCATAGTGATAGCACACAACATTCAAATCCAAAACAATATATCAATCAAATCTCAATGGAATGATGGAATGTCATAATCATCCTCCTCCCCATCATCTTCATCACCATCTTCATTATTTCCTTCATCTTCATCTTCATCTTCATCACCAAAACAATGTTGCATGATGTCTTCTCCACCTTCCCCACCAAGTTCAGAACCACCATCATCTTCAGGTACCATCATCAAAGCATCTTCATCTGTAGCATCTAAGTTAAATTCAGGCATATCCAAATCATCTATATCTTCAATGTTGGATGGACTTCCCACATTTTCCACAATCCATTCATCATCAGATGAAAGATCATCTATACTATATAACTCATGCTCTTGCATAACACTTTTTTTGCGTTCCCTCTTCTTGGCCAGTTTTAAATTGGCCATCACATATACAAGATCATTCATTTTCTGTTGTTTCAGGCGATTTCTTTTCTTGGTATGGACCTAAACAAATACAAACCCAATGAATATATAGCAATTAGCAAGTAATATGTAGTGATTTTAAATTTTAACTATAAAATACAAATCATTTACCATCTCAAAAGCACTCCAGTTACGCTCACACCCAGACGAACTGCATGTCAAGCTTAATATACGAATGGCAAATCTTTGTAACTCTGGATGCTGATATCCATAAGATTCCCACCATTGTGCTGGAGTCTTTAATTTCAAGCCTTCTTGAGCTATTGAACTACCAAAGAAATCTTCTTGCAGCTTGAAAATTTCAATTTGCTTATCAATGTGATTTCTTTCTTCAATACTTGTTGTCATCCTATCCAAACACTCATATAGTCCATGCATAACTCAAAATCAGCTTTAAAATCAGGACCATAATGAAGTTGAGGATTAAGGTAATAGCCTACAGCATGCAAAGGTCTATGGAGTTGTCGATCCCATCTACTATCAATGATTGTCCATAGAGGCATATATCTAAGGTGGGAACAAATTGAGTTAGTTTTAAAACAAAGGCTACAAATTACAAGGTTCTTTTGCTTTAAATTCATAATTACCTGCTTTCGACGCCTCTGAGATCGCTTCGAATAGTTTCCTTTGCTTTATCCATTGCTTCATAAATGTATCCCATGGCTGGTTTTTCATCAGAATCAACCATACGAAGCACTTTGATTAACGGAAAAGCACCCCTCAAGCAATTGACAAGGTCCTTCCAAAACTTCTTGTCTATAACCACATCCTCGATATATTTCCCATCCTTTGATTTTGCACACTGGCTAGACTGCCATTTCTCTGAAGTGAACATTCTTTGCAATGGTCCCTTGTTTTCACCTAGACAACCCAAGGTCAGATATGATGTGGCAAAGCGAGTCATGCCTGGCCTCACTAAATCCTTTCCTTTTGTGAAATGTTGTAATAAACAAATTAAGGAAGTCCTTGAATATATATAAGTAGTAATTTTTCTCCCCTTTGCAATGGTATCTTTATGCATTGGTATGCCCTCAAGATCTTCCAACATCAAATCAATGCAGTGAGCGGCACAAGGTGTCCAATACAAATGTAATCTTTTTTCCATCAACAACCTTCCAGCAGCTTTGTAATTGGCAGCATTGTCAGACACAACTTGAATAACATTTTCTTCTCCCACCTCTTTAATAATTTCTTCAAGCATAGCAACAATGGCTTCAGCGGTTTTTGATATATGAGAGGCATCAATAGACTTCAAAAAAACTGTTCCTTTGGGGCTATTTACCAAGAAGTTGATTAATGTCCTCCTCCTTTGATCAGTCCAACCATCAGTCATTATTGTGCAACCTGTTTTCTTCCAAAATGCTTTATGTTTCTCCATATCAGTCATTGTCAACTGCACATGTTGCTTCAAATATTTTTCTCTTATTTCATGGTAGGATGGAGGTTTAAATCCATGACCATGTCGTATAACATCATCAAACATCTCTTGAAATTCATCACTCTTCACAACATTAAATGTAATAGCATTGGCATAAAAAAATTTAGCAATTTTTGAACATGCCGACTCTCTCAAATCCTTCTTAAATAAACAATTGATGGTGGATTGAGTACTCACTCCTTTTCTCTTGAAAATATTTGGAACTTGAGATCGAGAGCTTTCATCTTCTTCCCCTTTTCTTTTTTCTCCAAGTATTTCATATTCATCTTGAGACTCACTACTTGATTTCTTATTTTGCAACAAGAACACAATATCCCACATTTGTTTCTTCACATCATCAGGAACAGATGGGCAAGCTATCACATCTCTTTTAGTCCCAGCCAAATGATGTTTCAGTCTATAAACTCCTCCACTTAGTACCCTTGTACAAAACTTGCATTTAATTTTTTTTGCATTTCCATCCACTATAAATCCATAACTCCATGCAACATCATTCTTACTTCCAAGAGCATTCTTATGAATTTTTTTAGATGTTGTTGTTCCTCCACTTCCACATGCAGTGGTACTATTAACACCACTTGAAGACATTTTCTAAAAATATACAAAACTCAAATTCACAACAAATAATAAAAATTAACCACAATTTAATTGTACCAGTTTCAAGCAAAAATTAAGAGGACAAAAAAAACTTACCACAATTCAAGTGAAATTAACTTAGACTAATTTTAATACAATTAATTTTATTTTTTCCTTTGAATATAAAATCAAACAGAGGCAATTCAAGTGAAAAAATAATAATTTGTTTTTTCAAATAAATCTGATTTGTTTTGGACACCCAAAAAAAAAAATCTGATTTAGTTTAGTTTAGTTTACGGTTTATCAAATAAAATAAAAAACTGGTTTTGTTATATAAAATAAAATAAAATAATTTTGTTTTATAAAATAAAAAAAACTGATTCTGTTTTATAAAATAAAATAAACTGATTTTGTTTTATAAAATAAATAAACTGATTTTGTTTTATAAAATAAAATAAACTGATAAATTGATTTTGTTTTATAAAATAAAATAAACTGATTTTGTTTTATAAAATAAAATAAATTGATTTTGTTTTATAAATACAATAAACTGATTTTGTTTTATAAATAAAATAAACTGATTTTGTTTTATAAAATAAAATAAAATGATTTTGTTTTATAAAATAAAATAAAATGATTTATAAAAAAATTAAAAGATAAAACAGAGACGGTGGGTCTCTAAGAATGCGCAAATCAGAGAGTCGATTAAATCTGAAACAAAGATCGAAGGCACTAACCGGTGAGGGATGACCGGACGAGGACGATCGATGACGGTGGCAGCACGATGGTCGACGGTCGACGGGCGACGGTGAAGAAGAACGCGGTTGCTCCAAGCACGCGACTTCACTCAGCAAGACGATGAAGCATCTGCACGCGGAGAAGCTTCACTCACCGGAGAAGATGGTGGCTTCAAAGGTCTTCGTCAGTCGCGCGACTCTCTCCCACGATGGTGATCTAGGTTTTTTTTAGCTAAAAAAGCCCATTTATACTCACTCATTTCCGGGTCAAATCTTCGGGTATGAGTTTTTTTTCTGTTTTGATTAAATCGTTTAACGCGGACGATTTTACGAGTTTGTCAGAAAACTCGACGTTTCTGCCATTTCAGACCAAAAACGAGTAAACGAAGAACGTGACTCGTAACAGTGTTGTTAACTCGTAAACTCGTCCGCTTTCACGAGTAAACGCGCGAGTTTAACAACCATGCTCATGGGATAGATTATCATGAGACTTTTGCACTAGTTGCTAAAGTCAATACCATCCGAGTTCTCTTATCTCTTGCTGCCAACCTAGATTGGCCTCTGCAACAATTAGATGTGAAGAATGCATTCCTAAATGGTGACTTACATGAAGAAGTCTACATGGATCCTCCACCTGGTTTTGAAAAGGAAAATGGATCAGTGTGTAAACTAAAAAAGTCTCTATATGGATTGAAACAGTCTCCTAGAGAATGGTTCGACAAATTCACACAAACAGTCAAAAGAAGAGGCTTCATTCAAGCACAGACAGATCATACTCTCTTCCACAAACACTCTAAGGATGGTAAAATTGCTATTCTTATTGTATATGTAGATAATATAGTTCTTACAGGTGATGATATTGAGGAATTGAACTCCTTGAAGAAATATCTAGCAGCTCAATTTGAACTAAAAGATCTTGGCACTCTCAAATATTTCCTTGGTATGGAAGTTGCTAGGAGCAAAACAGGCATCACTCTCACACAAAAGAAATATGTTCTAGATCTTTTGTTGGAAACAGGAATGTTAGGGTGTAAGCCTGCTGAGACACCCGTGGAACCTAATACCAAGTTAGGTATTGAAGATGGGAATAAGGTGGATAAAGAACAATATCAAGATTGGTTGGTAAACTAATTTACTTATCTCATACGCGTCCTGACATTGCCTTTGCGGTGACTATGATTAGTCAATTCATGCACTCACCCAAGGAGAAGCATCTAGTGCAGTCTATAGGATGCTTAGATACCTCAAGAACACTCCAGGAAGAGGATTATTCTTAAAAAAGGGGTATAAAAGGACGATTGAAATCTACACTGATGCAAATTGGGCAGGCTCATCAGTAGACAGGAGATCTACCTCAGGCTATTGCACCTATGTATGGGGAAATCTTGTTACTTGGAGAAGCAAAAAGCAAACAGTGGTTGCAAGAAGTAGTGCTGAAGCAGAATTTCGAGCTTTAGCTCATGGAGTTTGTGAAGGAATCGGGTTGAGAAGACTTCTTCAAGAGTTGAAGACTTCATATTCCCTACCAATAAAACTATATTGTGACAACAAGGCAGCTATTAGCAATGTTGTTAAAACGTAGAGTCAGTTGAGATATATAGTCTCACATTGGTTGTATGTGCAACTAATGTGGAGTTTATAAGGTCTTGCGCACTCCCACCCTTTGAGCTAGCTTTTGAGATAAAAACTGTGTTCTCCTTTGGAGAATTCTCATTTAAATAGTATGATACAAATACATAGTAACCTACAGCTAATTAATTAAGCATATAATTACACAAAAAAAGTTACATAGTTACAAATCTGCACAAATAATGCCAAATATTCTGCAGTTACACAGTTACAAATCTGCACAAATAATGCCAAATATTCTGCCCATCAATTCTATTGACATCCCCCCTCAAATTGATGTTGGTGAATCTACAAGCATCAATTTGCTGACGAGGAAATTATGTTGTTGACGTGTCAAAGACTTGGTGAGGATGTCAGCTAGTTGAACAGATGTTGAGACATGAGGTAGAGTGATAATTCTACGGTCATAAGCTTCCCTGATTGAATGACAATCGACCTCTATGTGCTTTGTTCTTTCATGGTATACAGGATTTGCTGCAATCTGTATGGCACTTGTATTATCAGCATACAACGGAGTTGGTATTGCTTGTGAATAACCAAGTTCTGAAAGAAGGCCCCGTAACCAAATAATCTCAGAGCATGCTACAGACATGGACCGATATTCTGCTTCAGTGGAGAATTTAGAGACAGATTCATGTTTCTTGCATTTCCAGGAGATAGGGGCATCTCCTAAAAACATATACCAGCCAGTAATAGACTTCCTTGTGTCGGGACATCCAGCCCAATCAGCATCGCTGTATGCTTGAAGTTGTAGTGTTGCATTTGTCAGAAAGAAGATACCACAGCTGGGAGTGGCCAACAAATATTTAATAATTCGTTGTACTGCTGTAAGATGCAAGTATCTAGGATTTTGCATGAATTTGCTGACTGTATGGACCGTAAAAGAGATATCAGGTCTTGTGATGGTGAGGTAGATGAGACTTCCTACCAACTTTCGATATAAAGTTGGGTCTTGTAGGAGTTCACCTTCATCCCGTTTTAACTTTACATTAACTTCCAATGGGAGTGTCAACCATAGTTGCAGTGGTGAGACCAGCTAGCTGAATTAGATCCTGAGTATATTTGTGCTGAGTGACAAAGATGCCTTTTTGATGGAATTGTACTTCTAATCCCAAGAAATAAATGTGCTGTCCAAGATCTTTCATGTGGAAAGTTGTATGCATCAATTGTTTGATTGTAGTGATAGCCTCTTGATCTGAGCCGGTGATGATAATGTCATCCACATAAACAAGGAGAATCACAATTCCTTTGGAGGTCCTTTGTAGAAAAAGAAATGGATCATAGCTACTTTGGATGAAGGAAAAACCAAGTAATGTGCTGCTAAACTTTTCAAACCACACTCTTGGTGCTTGTTTTAATCCATACAAAGAACGTTTTAGCTTACAAACAGTATTAGGTAATAGTGAAGGCATACCCGTAGGAAGTTTGATGTAAACTTCTTCTTTGAGGTCACCATGAAGGAAGGCATTTTTGACATCTAGCTGGTGAATTGGCCAAGATTTAGATGCAGCAATGGCAATAATAGTCCGCACAGTAGTCATCTTGGCCACCGGCGCAAAGGTCTCTTCATAGTCTAGGCCAAATTCTTGCTTATTTCCAAGAACAACCAATCTAGCCTTCTATCGATTGATGGATCCATCTGAACGCAACTTTATAGTGAATACAAATTTACTGCCAAGAGGTTTAACCGATGGAGGACATGGAACAATGTCTCATGTCTGATTTTCCTCTAGTGCAAGAAGTTCAGTTTCTATAGCATCCTGCCAACATTCATGCTCCATTGCCTGTTTATATGAAGAAGGAATAGGAATAGATGCTAAAGTTGCGGTCAAAGATAAAGATTCAGAAAAACCATACTTTTCCGGTGGTTTACGAATGCGAGTACTGCGACGTAAAGGGGCTGGTTCTAGTGCATGCGCTGGATCAGCAACCAGAGAATGATCAGAAGGGGGCCTTGAAGGGATTGAAGGCTGAATTGGTGGAATAGGCGGACGTCTTTGATAGACAATGACAGGAGGATGAGCTTTTTCTTCTGCAAAACTGTTAGGAAACAATGGCAAAACAGATTTGAATGTAGAAGATTGAGGGTCTTGGTGAGTAACAAAAAAGTATATATCTTCTTGAAAGATGACATTTCTACAAATCCGAATCCTATGTAAGTGAGGATCATAGCATATAAAACCTTTTTTATGGGCTGAGTAACCAAGAAAAGCACATTTAATAGATTGAGCTGTGAGTTCGGTGCGTTCTGGTGGCTAAAGATGAACATAACAGACACAACCAAAGCTGCGAAGAGTAGAATAATTGGGTTGCTTACCAAATAACCTTAAGAAAGGGGAATCATTGTGCAAGACTGGAGAAAGCAGCCGATTAATAAGGTGGACAGCAGTTGAGAGAGCTTCACACCAAAAATGGGAGGGTACTAAAGAGTCCAACATTAAGGTACGGACAACATCAAGAAGATGGCGGTTTTTTCTTTCAGCTATCCCATTTTGTGAGGGTGTGAAAGAACACGACCTTTGAGATAATATACCATTTTTCTGCAAGAACTCTTGAAACAAATGAGATGTGTATTTCCCCCCATTGTCAGAACGCAAAGTTTTAATTTTTGATGAAAACTGAGTTTGAACATAGGCATGAAAAAATTGGAATGCAGAGAAAGCTTCAACTTTAGATCGCAAAAAATAGACCCACGTGAAACGACTATAATCATCAATAAGTGATAAAATATTTGTAATGTGCATGAGATATTACAGGTGTGATGCCCCATAAATCACTGTGAATCATGTCAAAAGGTTGATTTACTCAAAAAAAGAGGTTGATTTACATTTGATTGATGAACTGGAAATGGTAGAATTTAACTTTTACCAAGTTTACAAGAATTGCAATCAAATTGAACAGCACTAAAAGATGGGGAATGTTTATTGCCAAGAACTCCAGATTTCATTAAGGCATGAAGTACATTGGAATTTGGGTGACCAAGACGCTTATGCCATAATTGAAAATTAACAGTTGCAGAATTACACGAAATAAAAGGCAGAAAAGAACATGGTGACAACAATGAATAAAGAGGAAAAAGACGTCCAACTTTAGGCCCCTTAGCGATCACCTTCCCTGAGTGTTGATCCTGCACATGACAACCAGACTTTGAGAATTCAACTTTGCAATCACTATCAACTAATTGACCAACTGAAATAAGGTTACTGGTAAGATCAGGGGAAACATAAACATTGGTAAGAGATGAAGAAATATCACCAATTGCTGTGATAGGTAAATTGTTTCCATCTGCAGTGTGTATTTGCAAATTACCAGAGTAATTTGTAACATTGGTAAGAGAAGCAACATTGTTGGTCATATGATTGGATGCGCCAGAGTCAAAGTACCAAGGAGAGCTGGATAAAGAAACTTTACCTGAAAGACCCAAAGCAAAAAATGTAGAAACAATCATTTGTTGAACCATTTCAGGGGTTAAAGTTGGCACAGAAACAAGCGGATTCTGATCCACAAAAACAGGAGTAGTAGAAGAGCCAACAGTGGCAGTGAAGGCTGTTGCATTTCTCCGTAGTGGTCTGATTTGACATTCTTTGATGATGTGACCTTTTTTGCAGTAATTACAGAACTTTTTAGGACAGTTTGAAGCAAAATGTCCGTGGCCTTTGCAGCAGAAACATTGGACAGTACTTATGTCTCGACCTCGAGGTTTGCCTTGTACTGCATACGCTACAGGAAGGGAGGCAGATTTCTGGTGTTCCATATTTGTCTGAGTAAAGAGACGTTCTTCACGAAGCAATTCATTTAGACATTCATCCAAGGAGGGAACAGGATCCCTGTTCATTAGGTTGGTGCGTGTGCCCTCAAAAGTAGATCTCAATTTCATAAGAAATTGATCTCGTCTTGTGGTTGTTAGAATATTTGTTATATATTAGATAGTCCCACATCGTATATAATTGTTCAGTATATATTAGATAGTCCCACATCAGGTAAACTTAGCTCTTTAGTTTTTACGAGTCTCTATATATAGAGAGCTCTTGTGTTATAATTATTCATTCAATATATTTTTCACATATTCTTTATATTTAACTTGGTACCAGAGCTGTTCTTTTGTTCTGGGAACCCTAGCTTCCGCCTAGGAGTCATCTTTTCTTTGCCGTGCGTCCTTCCGGCAAGCCATCAAGGACTTTAAGAACCCTCCAAGCACCTTCTGCACACGTCCACACCTCCGTCAGCCACTGTTCAGGCCGCCGGAGCACTTTCCGGCAAGTTTTCAGTCCGGACACAACGCGATCAACACCCTCTCCTTCCGGCGACCATTTCTGCGGTGGTCCGGCCATCATCGGAGCTGGCACGCGCTCCCACACGCCGCCTGTCTCCTCTGTGCGTGGGCTTCACGCGCCACCTTTTGCCGGCGCGTGAGCACTGTTCCGGCGACTTTTTCTGGCCGATCTTGGACAGAGAAGCTCGTCTCCTCCTCCTCTTCCTGGATCTGTGGTTGTTTCTTTGTGGGTCTATTTTTTTTTTGGTGCGCACCGCTTCTTGATTGGTGATCAGGTTCGTTTCTATTTATTCGGTTAATATCTTTGTGATTTTGTCCTTTGGCAACGAATTCTTCTATTCATTCAGAGGTCAATTCTCCATCTCCTCGTATGAAAAATTCTCCCAATATCATCTCTACCAATGTGGGGTCCATTACCTCTTCAAAATTGAAGGGATCTGTTAATTACAAAAATTGGGCCACCTCTGTTCGAGTTTGGTTCTTTGGACAAGGATATGGGAACCATCTCACAACTAAGTCTACTGATGTCTCTAAAGAGGACAAATCTGATTGGGAGAAGATTGACAACCAGCTTCTGAATATCCTCTGGCAATCTATTGATCCAGTCGTCTTGGATATCTTTTATTCATTTCAAACTTGCACTGAAGTATGGGAGGAAACAAAGAACCTCTACACTAATGATGTTCAGCAACTCTATTTCATCATCTCTCAGTTTATGGAATTAAGCAAATCATTCGACATTCTGATGGAGACATATGTTGGCAAGAGTCGATCTTTGATGCAGGCATATTTGGATATGCTGCCTTATCCTACTGATGCTACTGCATATCGAAAACAGGTAGAACGTCTCTTTATGGTTGCCACACTTTCTGGCCTTCCCGAAGAATATGATAATGTCCGTGATACTATTTTGACGAGTGGGGAGCCTGATCTATCCATGACATATAAGCGTCTTCTGAATTTGAATAAGAAATCTGCTCCTGCATCATCTTCCGCTGTTGATCCTACTGCTCTAGTTTCCCGTAATGACTTTCGCGGGAATATTAGAGGTGGACGTGGTCGTGGTAGAGGCCCAGGAGGACGTGGCCCAGGAGGCCCAGGAGGACGTGGTCAGCGACCTCGTTGTCATTACTGTCAGCAACTTGGTCATTATGAGGAACGCTGATACACAAAGTATCCTCATTTGCGACCTTCTTTTTCTGCTAATATAGCTCAATCAGATACTGCTTCAAATGGTACAGTCTCTCTATCCTCTGAAGACTATGCAGCATTCTAGAACCTTCTCAGGAGAGAAGCCTCTCCTCAATCTCAGACTTCAGAAACTAGTAATCCTGTTGCTTGTGTTTCTCATTCTACATCACTTGGTCCTTGGATATTTGACTCAGGTGCTACTGATCATCTCTGTGGTAATAAGGAACACTTTTCATCTCTTACTTATTCTGATAAATTACCCTCCTTTACTCTTGCTGATGGAACTAAGGCTCTCGTTCATGGGATTGGACAAATCTGTCCAACCTCCTCATTGACCTTAACATCTGTCTATTACATTCCTCACATCCCTTATAATTTAATATCTGTTAGTAAATTGATTAGTTCTCTTAACTGTATCGTCACCTTCTCAAATCATTCTGTTTCTGTGCAGGACCCGGGTACGGGGAAGACGATTGGAGTGGGCCGTGAGTCACGGGGTCTGTTCTACCTGGTTGTGCCGAGACCTTCAGTTGCTTGTTCTATCACAGAATCTCCACAATTCATCCACAGTCGTCTTGGGCATCCTAGTCTTTCAAAATTACAAAAGATGGTTCCTCTTTTATCTGGTCTTCAGACTTTAGATTGTCAGTCATGTCAGCAAGGAAAGCACATACGCTCTTCCTTTGCAAATCGAGTCAATAAACGAGCTGATGCTCCTTTTTCTATTATTCATTCAGATATTTGGGGTCCTAGTCGTAGTGTGTCTGTTTTAGGATTTCGGTATTGCGTTACTTTTATTGATGATTTTTCCCGTTGTACTTGGATTTATTTAATGAAAAACCGTTCTGAGTGATTTTCTATTTATTAAAAGTTCTCTGCTGAAATCCATACTCAATTTGGTGCTTCTATTCGTATTTTACGAAGTGATAATGCTAAGGAATATGTTCCTGTTGACTTTTCTAATTTCTTAGCCACAAAGGGTACTTTTGATAAACCCCTGGTTCATCAGGTTTTTCAGCACAAATTAGGATTAATTTGTATGAATAATTGGATGAAAAGGGAGGTTAATATCTTAGAAATCCCTAAAGTGCAAGTTCTGAAAGCTTTGTGAAAATTTACATTGTCTTGCAGGGAAAGGAAGCCCAAAAAGCATCAAAAGAAGGAAGAAGATTTTGGAGGAGAAAAATTGCCTAAGTGTTGAGCGCTAAAACGGCCACACTGACCGTTTTAGCGCGCTGCTGCAGATCGAAGGAGAAAGTTGCTGGTGCTGAGCGCTAAAACGTCCACACAGACCGTTTTAGCGCGCTGCTGCAAATCAGAATTAGAAGTCTCTGGAGCTCAGCGCTAAAACGCCCACACTGAGCGTTTTAGTGCCCTGATGAGGAATAAGTCTCTGTTCTCCAACGCTAAAACAGTCAAATCAAGCGTTTTAGCGTTGGAGTCAGTTAAAAGCAGTTGAGAGGTTATCAACCATGGATGCTAAAACGTCCATTCAGACCGTTTTAGCACCCAAGTCAGTTAAAAGCAGTTGGTCACGCATCAAGCTGGACGCTGAAATGCCCATTTCTGACCGTTTTAGCGCTCATATTATTTTTCAGCAAAAATTGTAACACTATAAAAGGCAAAAGGCCTTCACATTTGAAAAAGTTCTGACATCTCTCCCATCTCTCTACCATATCTCTCCTCTCCTGTATCAGATCTTTGGATCTGAATTCTTACTTTTTATTTTCCAAATTCTTAGGAGTAGTGTAGCATTACAATTGAAGATTGAAGATCTACTACCATGACAATGGAGTTTGTTCTTTCTTCTTCCTTTGTATTTATTTTCATTATGTCTGAGTAGAGTCCTTTGTAGTCTGATTCAATGGAACTCAAGTGTGTATTTATGAATAATTAATGTGATGATATGTTTTCCTATTATGTGACTTGTATGAAGTTGTCTTGATCAATCATTCTTGTTTATGAAATGATGTAGAACAGACATGTTTGCATTGTTTTAAAGTTGACAACTTCATCATTAGTATTTTAGTAGTCAAGACATTGATGCTATGATATTAATGTAATCTTAAGACCTTAGTGATTAATGCATGTATTATGAAAGGAATCACCAAGACATTGGGGTTTCTGATTAATGTACCCATCAAGGTAGTAAGACATTACATCTTGATGATAAGTAAAAGGTTATGATAGAGAATTCATGATGGAAATCGGTTCATTCATAAATTCATACCTGAGGGAAATTGATATCTGACTACTGTTTTTAATTCATATTCATATTTTTGTGTTTTGAACTTATTTTATTTTATGCAATTTACATTTCTAGTGACAATAAACTTATGCAATTCAAAACTCTTTGGTTGATTCAAATCAACAACAAGTGGATAATCAATGCTTGACACAATTCCTCATGGGAACGATCTTTACTCATCATTTTTATTACTTGTATGACTAGTGCACTTGCTAATCTACACAAAAACTTTACACCAAATCACTTGTCCTCACACTCCACAACAAAATGGAGTAGCTGAACGAAAGAATAGACATCTCATTGAGATTGCAAGAACTCTTCTTATCCACATGCATGTTCCTCTTCACTTCTGGGCCGATGCAGTACTTGCTTCCTGCTTTCTCATCAACCGCATGCCTTCATCTGTGCTTAATAATGACATTCCTTATACCTTATTGTTTCCAGATGTTCCTCTCTATCCTCTATCCCCACATGTCTTTGGTTGTACCTGTTTTGTTCATGATCTTACTCCTCGTAAAGACAAGTTAACATCCAAAGCTTTTAAATGCATTTTTCTTTGTTATTCTCGTCTTCAAAAGGGGTATCGTTGTTACTCTCCCGATCTTAAGCGTTACTTAGTTTCCGCTGATGTCACCTTTCTTGATCAACAACCCTTTAATTCTAACCCGTCTTCATTATCACAAGTTGATCATGTTCTTCCTGTTCCCTTTCTAGACTTGTCTTTGCCAGCTACAAGTACTTCAATTCCAGATAAGCAACATATTGCTTCACTACCTGAGGAACGTCCACTTCTCACTTATCAACGTCGTAAGACTGTGCCGCCTCCTGTTAACTCGATCCCTGCAGTTGATTCTTCCCCTCCGGATCCTTCACCAGAGGCTCTTCCTATTGCTCAAAGAAAAGGTACACGTACTACTCGTAATCCTTATCCTCTTTATACCTTTTTGAGCTATGACCGTCTTTCTCCTTCCCATTTCACCTTTGTTTCTAGTCTTTCTTCTGTTTCTATTCCTAAAACCACAGGTGAAGCACTTTCTCATCCAGGGTGGCGCCAAGTGATGCTAGATGAGATGACCGCACTTCATACCAATGGCACTTGGGACCTTGTTTCTGCTCCCCCAGAGAAGTCTATAGTGGGTTGTCGCTGGGTTTTTACTGTGAAAGTTGGAGCTGATGGCCATATTGATCATCTCAAGGCACGTTTAGTTGCAAAAGGTTTTACTCAAATCTTTGGTCTTTGATTATAGCGACACATTCTCTCCTGTTGCTAAGATGGCATCGGTTCGCTTATTTCTTGCCCTTCCTGTTGTTTGCCACTGGCCACTCCTACAACTTGATATCAAAAATGCTTTTCTTCATGGTGATTTACAAGAAGAAGTTTACATGGAGCAACCACCTGGTTTTGTTGCTCAGGGGGAGTCTGGGAAGGTGTGTCGTCTTCGCAAATCATTATATGGTCTCAAACAGTCTCCTCGGGCATGGTTCAATCGTTTCAGTTCTGTTGTTTAGGCGTTTGGCTTAATCCGGAGTAGAGCTGACCATTCTGTATTTTATAGGATCACATCTCCTAACAAATGCATCTATTTGTTAGTCTATGTTGATGACATCATTCTCACCGGAAGTGATCAAGAAGGAATTCATCAGTTAAAACAGCATTTATTCAGTCAATTACAAACAAAAGATCTTGGGAAGCTGCGTTACTTCTTGGGAATTGAGGTGGCGCAATCTAGAAAGGGCATTTCTATCTGTCAAAGGAAATATGCCTTGGATATCCTAGAAGAGACTGGAATGTTGGGATGTAAACCAGTTGATACACCCATGGATCCTAATGTCAAGTTGTTGGCCGGACAGGGGAAGCCATTATCTGATCCTGGACGTTATCGAAGGTTAATTGGGAAGCTCAATTATCTCACTGTAACCAGACCGGACATTTCTTTTGTTGTTAGTGTCGCTAGTCAGTTTCTTGATTCTCCTTGTGATTCTCATTGGGATGCTGCTATTAGAATTCTTCATTACATCAAAGGAGCACCAGGGAAAGGTTTATTATATTCAGATCAGGGAAATACAAAAATTTGTGGCTATTCAGATGCTGATTGGGCATGATCACCCTCGGATAGGCGCTCTACTTCAGGTTATTGTGTTTTCTTTGGAGGAAACCTGATTTCTTGGAAAAGTAAGAAACAAACTGTTGTTGCCCGATCTAGTGCAGAGGCCGAATATCGTGCAATGGGAGTTGCTACTTGTGAGCTAATCTGGTTGAAGCAGTTAATTCGGGAGCTCCATCTTTGCGAACAGAAACAACCCATGACTCTCATCTGTGACAATCAAGTTGCACTACATATATCCTCTAATCCGGTATTTCATGAAAGAACCAAATATATAGAGATCGATTGTCACTTCATTCGAGAAAAGATTCAGTCAGGAGAAATCAAAACGACATTTTTCAACTCCAGTAATCAACTCGCGGATGTCTTCACTAAAGCTCTTAGGGGACCTCGGGTTGAATATATTTGTGGCAAGCTGGGTGCTTACAATATATATGCTCCAGCTTGAGGGGGAGTGTTAGAATATTTGTTATATATTAGATAGTCTCACATCGTATATAATTGTTCAGTATATATTAGATAGTCCTACATCGGGTAAACTTAGCTCTTTAGTTTTTACGAGTCTCTATATATAGAGAGCTCTTGTGTTGTAATTATTCATTTAATATGTTTTTCACATATTCTTTATATTTAACTGTGGTGTCATGAACATTTTGGACTGTAGTTTGTCCTTCAGTCGACAAATCTTTATAAACAATGTCAGTGTATTCAGCCCAAAGATTCATGAAATGAGAATACAATTCAGAAATTGAGAGACTATCCTGTTGAAAAAGAGAAATTTCATGTTCAAGCTGGAACCTGCGAGCAGTGTTTGTTTGGTTATAAATTTTCTTCAAATAGTCCCACATCTTTGCTGCCGTTGTGAAGGGTCTGAGATTGAGGACAATACTAGGCTCAACAGAGCCTATGATCCAAGTCATTGCCTGTGCATCTTTGTCCTCCCATTGGGCATGTGCCGCTTGGTGCGTAGTTTTGTCAGGAGCAGAATTAGTTCCGTCAACATGACCCCAAAGCTCCTTGACTTTGACAAAGATCTGGAACTGGAATGCCCAGGTGGAGTAGTTCTTTCCATTAAGACAAACAAAAAGAACATCATATTTTTCAGTAGACATGATGCTGAAAAAAAATTGCGGGAGGAAAAAAAACAAGAACCGCGACGTGAACAGTACGCGCAAAAGACTAGAACTGGGTACTTAGAGACTGTGAGCACAGCAAAAAACTGGGAACTTAGGAATGAAACCTAGAGTGATACCATGTCAAACTCAGAGAAATTGGGATAAAAAGTGTGTGTTCTCCTTTGGAGAATTCGCATTTAAATAGTATGATACAAATACATAGTAACCTAAAGCTAATTAATTAAGGATATAATTACACAATAACAGTTACATAGTTAAGAAACTGCACAAGTAATGCCAAATATTCTGCAGTTACACAGTTACAAATCTGCACAAATAATGCCAAATATTCTGCCTATCAATTCTATTGACAGAGTCTACCTAGAAACGGTAGGGGTAAATAAAAACGTAAAATCGTGAAACGTAAACGAAACGTAAGAGTTTATTATTTATCAAAGAAAACTATAATTGATATATATATATATATATATATATATATATAAATCAATATTAAATTTAATTAAAAATTCAAATTATTAATAATGTATTTAACAAATTATTTTTATTAATTATATAAAAAAATTAACCTCTTAATTCAATTAAAAAAATAGAAAAGAGTGAAAATAAAAAATTAAATTTAATTGAAAACAAAATTTAAATATAAATAATAATAATAAAAATAAAAATAAAAAAGAATAGCAAGGGATAAGATTTTAAATTTGTGTAAAATGGCATATGAAAAGTCATTTCCTTTGTCAGTTTTTATCTTTATGGCTTATTTAAAATATTTTATCTAACTGACTCTCTTTTACACGGTCCAATGCACTTTTCAAAAAGTCTGTTCCTTTCTTTCTCTCTCTCTCTCGCTCTGTCAATGCCCTTTTATCTAAACGTCTTTTCCTCTTCTCTTTCTCTCTCTCTCTATCTCTCGCTCTCTGGTATTTTTGCGAAAGATCTGAAGCACAGAACTGCGGCCGGAGGGGGAGGAGGCTGCGCAGCGGCTGTGGAGGATAGACGTGAGCAGCGGAGACAGGCGCAGCGTGAGCGGCAATGAGACCAAGAACACAGAGAAGAGCGGCGACGGCGAAATCTCCTCCTCCTCTCTTATCTGATTTTTTTTAAAAACTGAGTCGACTCGGTAAACTCGTCGAGTCAACCGAGTTTACCGAGTTGACTCGTCGTTTCAACCGAGTCAGCTCATTTTCCGTTTCAACTAACGTTTCAACATGATTTTGAAACAAAAAACGTAAACTCGGCCGTTTCTACCAAGTTGACTCGACGTTTTAACAACACTGGCATCATTGCTCAAAATCCTGTGCATCATGATCGAACAAAGCACGTGGAAGTTGATCGTCACTTCATCAAAGAAAAATTAGATGATGGAAGTGTGCGTATAATGTATGTTCCAACCAAAGAGCAAACTGCAGATATTCTTACCAAGGGCCTACACCGTCTAGCATTCGAAGAGTTGATTGGTAAGTTGGGAATGATCAACATTTACCTCCCAACTTGAGGGGGAGTGTAGAAAATCAGAATTCAAATATTTTCCGTTTTTATTTCCTATTAATTAGGATTGATTATGATTGATTAGGATTGATTGTAATTAAGATTGATTAGTCATCGCTGAGTAATTCTTAGCTATTCTTTCTTGTATAAATACTCCTCATGTAATTTATTCAAGATCAATATACAAAAACCCTTTTTTACAATAATATCTCTAAAAATCTTCAACAAATCATACGAATGAATAAGAGTAACAACACAAAACATACCTGCATCTTTAGAAACAACCGACATCAATGGCTGTTGGCTAGATGGGGAATGGACTGAATTAGGTGGCAGCGGTAATGAGGTAGAAGAAACAACAGTGAGACCTGGTGACTGAATTCCAAGTCCCACGCCAGATTGAGATGAAACAGATGAGCCTTGAGAATTAAACTGCACATATAGTAGCATGTCATGCAAAAAGCAAAATATATTTTTATGTTGTGGAAAGAAAGTTCAAACCAAATTGAGAAGAAAAAGATGAGCTTCAAAAATTAAACTGCACATATAGAAAATAAAAAGAATAAATATATATATATATATAACGATTTACTTGTTACTAATAAAATCTAACCCCTATTCTTCTTTAGATCTACTTGTTTCACTCCGATAGTATCATAAATCGAATCAATGCATAGGAAATGAATGCATTTCCATACTATATGAGTTAAGTGAAATAGTTAAAGACTTCATTTTGATCATACCACCTAAGCATCCATGGCTGAATGGTTAAAGCGCCCAACTCATAATTGGCGAATTCGTAGGTTCAATTAGGTTTTCGAAGCATTGGATTCTCACCAACGTTTGCGTTACTCAAGCCGACATTCTCGCTTCCGCTTCGTCCACCACTGCTCGCGCGGGTCCAAATTATGGTTTTATGGCCATAATTTGTTTTATGGCCAATCTTATGGTTCAAAAACTTAAGCTGAAAATTGGGTCGAGAGGCTTCAAACAATGGAATCCCGGTGGCAGCTCTATCACATCACTTGTCCTCTTTCTTCACCTTGAGGACAAGGTGAAATTCGAAAGGGGAGTATTGATGGGCCTGAGATAATTAGTGATGGGCCTGAGATAATTAGTTAGTTAGGGAGTTATTCTAGAATATTCTCAAATGATAGGATATAAGGAGGGGAGTGTGGGAGTGTAAGGTATGCATGTATTCAGAATATTTGGAGTGGGGTTTTGGGAAAGGATCTCTTTGGCCTAGGTATATTGGCTTGAGAGTGAGTGAGGTCTTTTGGTGTTAATTTTTTGCATTTTATCTTGAATTAGTATTTGTAATCTCTTGATTTAGTAAATACTTAGTTATAATTTTCTGGGTTCCTTCATATAACTACCGTGATAGGAAAATAACTTGATGTTCCATTATAAGCTTTCACACATGTAGTAATACCATTATACATATTCTTGATTGCATCTACATACTTTGATGGTACTATTTTCTTCTCAAGAACTCATGGCAGAACCTTTCTTAGAACCCTATCATATGCTTTCTCAATATCTATAAACACCATATGTAAATCCTTCTTTTCTCGATACCTTTCCATTAATTGTCGCATTAAGAAAATGGCTTCCATGGTATATCTTCCCGGCATGAACCCAAATTGATTTACAAAAAGCTTGGTCTCTCTCCTTAAGCAATATTCAATAACTCTCCCATAATTTCATAGTTTGGCTTATATGTTTAATGTCTCTAAAATTAGAACAATTCTGAATATCTGCCTTGTTTTTTTAAATAGGTACAAGTATATTTTTTCACCATACATCAAGCATCTTATTTGTTTGGAGAATCGTATTGAAAAGATTGGTAAGCCAATTCATTGCCACATCCTACCAGGCCTCTCCACACTTCAACAGGGACATTATCGAGTCTCAAAGCTTTACTACCCTTCATCTTCTTTAAAGCATCCTTAACTTCTTGTTCTTTGATTCTGCGCACAAATCTTCTGTTCAAATCATCATAAGAGTACTTCAATCCACCTCACTTTTATCGATATCCCTATTAAAAAGCTTGTTAAAGTAGTTCATTTTCCTTGCTTTTACTTCTGTATCTCTTACCAAATGTTATTTATTTTCATCCTTGATGCATCTAAATTTGGTTGAGGTATTTACTTTTCTTATCCCTCATTATTACAAATTTATATATACCTTTTTCACCACCCTTACTCTTTAAGATTTTTATACAAATCGGCGAAAACCTTGCCGGTAGCTTCTCGCACTACTTTCTTCGCATTTTTTCTCGCCAATCTAAACTTTTGCAAGTACTCATCATTAGGTCTTTTATGCAAACATCTAAAACATTCCTTCTTGTGTTTAATTGCCTCATGCACCTCTTCATTCCAACACTACATTTCCTTTGTTAGAAATTCATTCTCTTGCTTTCTCCTAACACCTTTCTTCCCACATTTTGGATACACAGCCATCTCATTCCACATTTCATTTGATCCTCCATCAAACTGCCATGATCCTTCATGAAGCATTTTTTCTTTGAACTCTATCTCTTTTTTCTTCTTTGGCTTCCACCATCTTATCCTTGGTGCCTAAGCACTCTTCCACATTTTATGTACTTTGTTTGACCGAACCTCTAGAACTACTGGCTAATGTTGTGTAGTGACACATTCTCTAGGGTAGACCTTATAGTCAACACATGAGGTTCTATCTTCTTTTCTATACAGAAAAAAATCAATCTGGTTATGATTTTGACCACTATGATATGTGATTAAATGTGACTACCTTTTTTTGAAAAAAGATGTTCGCTAGCATCAAATCATAAGCTGGTTCAACGTTTAAGATATCTTCTCCAGCTTCATTTCTCGTCCTATAGCCATAACCTACAAGAATTCTATCAAAACCTCCAGTATTTTTACCAACATGACCATTTAGATCTCCTCCTATAAAAATCTTATCCTGACATGGTATCCCTTCAAAACCTCCTCCAAATCATCCCAAAATTGGTTCTTATCGTTTAATTGCAATCCAACTTGGGAGGCACACACATCAAGGATATTCAAAATTAAATCTCTCACTACAAGCTTAACCAAAATTATCATGTCACATTTTCTTCTAACATCAACAACTCTATCTCTGGAACTTCTATCAATCATAATCCCACCATTTTTACTCTTGTTTGGACCTGTCTACCACAGCCTGAAACAAATACCTTCCACTTCCTTAACTTTTTCCCCAACCCATTAGGTTCTTGCAAGCAAGCAATATTCACTTTCCTTCTAGCAAAAACATATGCTAACTCCCTCAATTTACCCATTAGGGTTCCTATGTTCCAGCTTACCAATCGCATCCTTAACCCTTGGGCATTTCTTGCCCGCAACGCTCACCATCTACATGTTGGAATGATCATCAGCAGAAATGTCCCCGTACTAAAGATTATCTTCCAAGTTCAGCAAGAAAAACATTTGGAAGTTTCAAAGCACAAGAAATTTAGGAGTTCCAAAAAGTATAAATTGAAATTGAGGCCGATGTGTATTATAGCCATGGAGAAATCATTGTGGGCATAACTCATTGGTGAGATAGGAGAAATCACAACTGGTATGATTCGCAATACGAAGCTGGTGTAAATCATAGTCAAATTATTATTAATTCATCATCATATGACTCATCGGTAACAAAAAAATCACAAGCAGGAAGAGAAGGAACCAAAATCAGCGGTGAGATGACGCAAATAGTTGTGCTGAACCAAGAAAGCTTCAGAATTGCACTAGAAACATAAAAATCGGCATTGACCAGCCATAAATAGAAACCACAGAAGCAGACAACAATAGTAGAAGACAAAAGGCAAAAGGCAAGCCAAAATTAGAAAAACAGCCCACCCAGCACAAAGATTGAAAAGTCATGCAGAAAGTCAAGAAACCAGACCTTAAAAACATCACAAATAGGAAGCCAGAACCATCAAATCAACTTGAAAAAAATTTCAACAGCTTCAACCTCGCAAGCAAACACACACCAACTGGAAATCTCCCTAAAAATCAATTAGAGGCCAACCTTCGTGTTCAGGCTAGTTTGTGGCCACCCACATTCAACAAATCCAACCTATGATGAAACCCATGTCAACATGCACTTAGGAATTGCAAACTAGGGAGTTGGGTGTTGTGACACGACCAATCTTCACACCAAAAGCATTGTCGGACGACAACGAAGGAGACACCACCAGAAAAGAGGAGGGGCAGCGCACGAAGGATCCATCCGAGGGACTGCAAGGGTGGTCAGGTGGTGGCAATGGTTACATGTGGATCTAAATAGTGTTGGTTGGATGAAGTGAGGTCAGATCTAGGGTAGAGGATAGAAGGTTGAGTATTGTGAAACAAGCGGTGGCTGGAGATTGTGCTGGACCTCCTGGACATGCCACCACACACAACGACATAGGTGGTGTGTGGATCCAAATGCTGACAAGGGAAGATGTGTGGAAGATTGGTCTGGCCAGGAACCGCTAGGTATACGCCAATCTAGATGAGACGAGTTTGATGGTATGGTCAACGCACGACAATGGATAGAAGCTAACAGTGGCGGGCTTTGACTCAGCTTGGAGCAGTGGATGATGTCAAGCCTCCTAAAGCAGGACGGCCTAGATGAGACTTTAGATTCGGGAGTTTCTTGACCTGATTTCTAGTCATTGGAAAAGTTGACGGGCATAGCAATGTTGCCCGGAGGAAGCTTGGTGGGACTGCTTCATCAATATTGACACCTGATGAGGAGAGAGGGATTATTATTCATAGGTGGCCGAAAGGATAGCACAACCAGAGAGCCCACAAAAACAGAGTGGAAACATAAATTTTGAAAGAATTTTGTCATCGATGGGCAATGTGTCCATCAGATAGACATAGAACGAGGTTGCATCTTGCTAGTATCTGATTCCATGTTGATTAAGGAGGAAACGAGATATTTGGTGGAATTTGTGTATCTACTACACAAAGGAGAGAAGATTACAAAGCCAAAAATGTACAATAAACCTAGACAAGTATGAACCTAGAGATTATTTACATGGTTTCCAACAAAACCCAATTGAATCGATTGATTCATATAGCCAACCCAATTGGGGGGATAAAAATTGTTTAATGTTGCTAAAATGAGTTTTGAAGGTCTTAACCAATGTTATTAAACCGGCTTGGACAAGGCGGTTTGATACGATCTGGCCCAAGATCATATATGTATAGGAAGTATTAAAATAATGTGGGTCAAGCCTTTGCTGACTCAGCAATCAGTTTCAACAGAATGGCGTGGGAAGGGAGGTTGAGATGGTTAAATAGCAAGGAATGAGAAGAGTGAGGGGATCTGGAAATTAGTAGAACCTTGGGCCCTTTTTGGGATTGGGAGAGA
Source organism: Gastrolobium villosum (assembly GCA_032173675.1). Classification (NCBI taxonomy): domain Eukaryota; kingdom Viridiplantae; phylum Streptophyta; class Magnoliopsida; order Fabales; family Fabaceae; genus Gastrolobium; species Gastrolobium villosum. Next base: position 107,527 of record JAVKPL010003401.1, read on the forward strand.
GTGGAACCTCTCATATGTGTTCCACAACTATCTTTACCTTTTTGCTTTGTTATTTTCATTCTGGGATCTGTAATTTCTTTTACGCTCAGCAAACTTTCTCTATTATAAGTCTCTGTCTGTAATGGATACTGTGAAATACATGAATGAGGTATGTTTCAGATCTGGATTCTTGAATAATTAAGTTTTAGCTTGTTAATTTGGTTGGTCCTTATCAATTGGTATCAGAGCTATCCGATCTGGGTAGCTTTGGACCACGCTGAAAGAAAGAAAAAAGAAAAAGATGAAAGAGCCATTTCAGAAAATGAGAATCCCTAAGTTTTCCGGTGAAGAAGAAGCCTGGGGATGGTCGATTCAGGCTGAACGGTATTTTAAGGCACGTGGAATTTCTGAAACTGAAAAGCCATGGGAAGCTAGGAAGGCGTTCACTGGTCAAGCTCGAATCTGGTATCGATTATGGTATAATCCAAAAGTTAGTTGGTGGACATTTTTAAAAGCTTTCTTCCAGGAATTTCAACCTGAGGTTTGCTTGGTGGATGATGAAGAATTCGAACAACAACAAAAATCTGTGCGGGAGGAGACTGTGATCATGGAAGAGGTAGAAGAAGAGAGGGGGATAATAAAAAATCAGAAGGAGAAAAAAACCGTGGTTGTAAATCTGCCCACAGAAGCAATATGCTTAGAGAAATATGATCACATGGACGCTGAGGATAAATCGCAGCAAAATCCCAAGGAAGAAGAGGAGAAGGCTGGTATTGATGGAAAAAAGATTCATGAGATGCAAGCTATGGAAGAAAGCAAAGGATCAGAGGCCACGGGAAGAATTTTAATGCAAGGGACGAAGCACGCGATTGCAGAGCAGGAGTTAGAAACCCAGAAAAATGGAATAGAGGATGAAGAGATGAATGTGAAAAAGTTTTCGCTGCTAGATTTAGATTTGGGAAGAGGTGCATTGCGATCAGGTGTCGGAATAAGAATGACGGTTGGACATGAAGGTGAATTGCAACGATGGCCTGCAAAAAAGAAAGAGGAGAAAACTAGGTCAAATTTGGAGTTGGATCAACTACTAGATCCGGCCCAAATGGCAATGATAAGATTTACAGACCAGCCCAATAATGATCATGAACCTATCTCTTTTTTATTAAAAGATTGGGCTTGTGAGCCCATCAATCATTTTGATTTAAGTGAGCCCACTGGGTTAATTTGGGATTTGTTGACACATTATTTCACCCAACCACACACCCTAATCATCTTGATTAGGGCTGAGGACTGCCCCCAAAAACAGAACGGAGCACAACGGAATGTCCAAGCCAGATGCTTTGTTGCTGCCATCTCCAATCAAACGCATAAATCAAGGTTTGGCTCGAAAGACAAGATTTCTGAATTAAATCAGAGATTGAGGAATGTGAAGACCTTGGTTGAGTCATGGAACAAGGAGAACGAAGAAAAGGTGCAAAAGTGGAAGGAAGAAAAGATTTCCAAGGCTGAAAAAGAGCAAACAGAATTGAGGGGATCCACTCGGTGGGAAGCTCAAGAGCAGTGGGATCCCGGTGGAAATTACCATTTTTTTTGCATATGTGGGGTCCTACAATTCAAACAGTGGGATCCAGGAGAAGGGTTTTTATGGGCTGTACCTGTCGACGCAATAGGTTTTGTTGAGGCATATTGGAGAGGAGATGCCCTTAAGAAGGTGATTACAGTTCCAGACTTTCAATTGAAGAATTTTTTCTTCAGTTCATATGCCCCTGTTCAGGTAACATTTCAGACACATATACCTTTTGATATTAAAAAAGGAGTTATGGTTAATTTTGAGAAAAAGCTTCCTAAGGAAAGTATCGATGTGACATTTCTCAGCCATGGGATAGATTATGATGGAATCTGTCATACTGTAAAAAGATTATTTAGCTCTTATACTCTTCAACCACTCAATACTGATATAATTGGGCAGATTGTCAAAAATATTAACAATTCTCTTCAAGCTGACTATGTTTGCAATAGCGTAAGAAACAACTACGCAAGTATCGAAGACAACCGTACAAAGGTATTAATTGCTGCTAAGTTGTATGCTCAAACAAAATTCCTGGATGAAGGGGCTTCTAGACGTTGGGATCCAGGTGAAAATGAATATGTTGGTGAATGCTTACAATTCAAGCAATGGGATCCCGGAATAAAGTTCTCAAGGGTTGATCTGCACCTTGAGGACAAGGTGCTTAAAAGGGGGAGTATTGATACGATCTGGCCCAAGATCATATATGTATAGGAAGTATTAAAATAATGTGGGTCCAGCCTTTGCTGACTCAGCAATCAGTTTCAACAGAATGGCGTGGGAAGGGAGGTTGAGATGGTTAAATAGCAAGGAATGAGAAGAGTGAGGGGATCTGGAAATTAGTAGAACCTTGGGCCCTTTTTGGGATTGGGAGAGAGTGGAACCTCTCATATGTGTTCCACAACTATCTTTACCTTTTTGCTTTGTTATTTTCATTCTGGGATCTGTAATTTCTTTTACGCTCAGCAAACTTTCTCTATTATAAGTCTCTGTCTGTAATGGATACTGTGAAATACATGAATGAGGTATGTTTCAGATCTGGATTCTTGAATAATTAAGTTTTAGCTTGTTAATTTGGTTGGTCCTTATCACGGTTTAACCCAGAAACTGGCGAACTAGTCCCCGAGCCAATTCGAGTTTGTTATCGAATCGGTCCTGCTACTAAACTGGTGTCACCCGGGTTCGACCGGCCGAGTTTGTAAAAACCCATGAACCAACGAGTCAGCAACAACCCGATCAACAACAACCAAGATCACCAGCAGCCGAATTTTACGTCAATCACTGTTTTTGTATGGTTTATAAGGCATTTTGCAGTGTACATTAAGGCCAATGTGGGACTTCTAAGAAGTTTTTCTTTCGATATTTTGTTTTAAACTTGCGCAAACTTATTCCTTTCGTGGTTTAGTCATCCAGGTATAAAGTTGTTCATCACATATCAGAATCAACATCAACATCACCTTTATCCCAAATTAATTGGGGTCGGTGGTAGATGAACCCACATGAAAGAAATAAGACAGTTGAAAAAAAAATATTGAAAAAATAAATAAAATAAATAAATAAAATAAATAAATAAATAAAATAATAATAAAACTAAAATAATCATGAGAAATCAGAATCAAGAAACAAAAATAGTCGTGAGAAATCAAACTACGAAACAATCTACCTTTACTCTTTCTTGTTGTTCATCTATAAATGCAGCTTCTCCATTCAAATACTGCAACCGTTGTAAATTTCAAATTCTGCCGGGAGCTCATTTATTTCTTTTGCACATTTATCTTGTTCACTTATCTTATATTCTAGAAAACAATTATGAACCATATTGCTTTTTGGAATTGGGTGAGCATACGGTGTTTGTGAGTGAACTGAAAGATAATTACTAGAGCTAGAAGCTTCTTGAATGACAGTGATGGAACATGCAAGAGCATCACTTTGTTTCAGTGGCTTAAGAGGCACATTTTTATTTGTAGTTCCCTTTCACATTTTGAAGAAGTATTTCCATTTCTTTCCGCAACTCAGCCATCTTGCCAAGCTCATTTTTACTTGCTGCAATCAGATATAGCAAACCACAACCAACTCCCAGCTTGAAAGAAGTATCATTCCCATGTAACTGTCCTGCTGGGGCTTGTTTAAAACAAAATTATGGCTAATTGTGATAGATATTAAATGTTTAAGGATAGGATAAGTATTATATAATTGTTTGATTCGTTGTTGGATAATGGTGTGTAAGTTATTATTTTTCATATTAAAATATTTGAAACTAGTATATTTTTTATGGGTATTTGAGTATGTTTATAATTTTTTTAATATGAATTATAAATTTGCATACTTACCGGGTCATGCGGTTCAACTAGTGGGTCACCCAATGACCCAATGCCTCGACCAGGTCAATCCCCAGGTCGAGTTTAATAACATTGGTCTTAACAATTTAAACTTTTCCTATTTTATTAATGCTTCATAATTCAACCATAATGAGAGGTTGTAAATTTAAACTCTGTAAAACGAAATGGGGCTCTTATTTTTCTCCAAATTTCCTTTATCATTCCTAGAGAAGCAAAAATTAAAAATCCACTTCCAAATTTACTTGCAATCATATCAAGAAGCACAAAGCGTTTATAGTGAAGATCCCAAGGAGAAATTGTATGACTAAAAAATACTAGAAGAAATGTATGGATTGCATATTTAGGCTACATATTTCAAGGATTCCTGACAATGCAAAAAATCGAAATGAGGAGGTAAATTCAAAACAAACTAGAAGCATGGATGTAATTTTAATTTTCTAATCACAACGATTACATTAAGAGTTATTAACAAGAATACAATACATTTTTTGAAGAGACAGAGGAAAGGAAGAAACTGTCGCAAATAGGGCTTTCGGCCCACAATGAATCTTCAAATTATAGGTAAAAGAACCCAAAAAAAAAAGCAGAGAAATAGCACCTGCTGCAATAGAGGATTTTGTTGCTGAGCAGAATACTGCTTATGATTTCCTCCAGCTAGAGAAGACATATTTAGAAGGGGCCCTTGTTGCTGCATTTGCTGCAACTTTTGCAAATACTTTTCCCTTTGATCAGGAGTTATTTCAGTTCTTCCACGAATCTGGCCCTGAAGTTAAAATGAGTAAGTCCCCTCAAAGGTATTACGTAAACATATAAAACAACAAAATACACAGGATATGTTCCACCTCCTGAAATTCCTTCTTTGTTATTACAAAAGTACTAAGAAGTGTATTATGCTTCTAGTCCCATTCTGCATGTCAGAACAATGCATTTCTAACTAACTAAAAATCTATAGCTTCACAAACCCATCATTAATGAAAAAGAAAAAATAAGGTACCTATATAAAGCAACCTATTTGTAATGGTACAACTAGGCTTAGAACTGAAACAAAAAACACTATTTGATATACCACCTACGTATGTATGTATCTGACAGATACTATATGTGCACCCATGTAATTATGTCGCATGTAAATGCATTCATGCATCATACAATCTTATGTGCTTACATACATACTTGTCCACAGAATGCATTGCTGCATATATAAATAGCAGAAGCACAGATCTTAAATGAATGGAAGACCACCAAAGCCACTAAATCAAGCATGAAAGATCTCAATTAAAGAAATTCATCACATGGCGAATGAAATGGTCTTTTAGTTCAGACTATGATCATACACCTGTGGTGGTGAGCTCCAGTCTCCTATAATGATAAACCAATCAATTGTTGTATACAAAATTCATTTTGAAATATGCATATTTGTTCTACTGTTCTAGAAATATCCACCAATATCATTGGATTCCATACAGATACGTTAAAGCACGGGATATTTTTATATATCAACACATGTATACTTTAGCGTGTCTCCTATGTGAAAAATCATCTTTAAGGTACTCAATATTATATGACAGGTAGTACAATAAAATGAAAAGAATAATGTACAATAAACTAATGATGGCTTTCAATTTAACTACCTGAAGGTATGACTCGGTTTATTAAAAGTGTGGATTCTAGACTTCAGTCGCACACACAGGTTCAGTATTTAGCGAGATTTTGATCGAAGAATTTGATATCCTTTTATGCCTCTCAATAACTAAATGAACAACAACCAATAGTATAACACAATCTAATTGCACATAATTATTTTCTTTGCTATTGTCCATTAACAAACATTACAAATCTTTCTTTGGTTTGAAACCATATAAACGAGTTGCAACCAATACAGCTCAATACAAGAAAATTCCAAGTTAGACCAGCAATAAATAACGCAGTCATATAATTGAAGAAGAAAATTAACCAACAGTTCCCACTTTAAATTCAACAAATCAACAAAATGAATATGGTCGGTGAACCACTAAAGCAAAAGAAGATTCAAGACAAATATTTACCCCCTCATTCTGATTCTGGAAGGGGCTTGCAGGTCTCCATGGCATCCCTGGAACTGCCGAAGGGGAGAAAACTCTCCCAGACACAGCTGCAGCTTCATTAACATTAGAGTCAACAGATGCAATTCCATCATTAGCCTTTGCAACCTGAGGCGTGATCATTCTATTACTTAGGGGGGATACAAGTGGCTGCACCATCCCATTGCTTCCAAGTCTATCTTCAGCTACCAATATGTTTCTCTTAGTTATTTCAGAGGCTGAAGGGACTGAACCAAGGGCCGCATTGCTGGAAACCATGTTACCAGAAAAAAGAGGGACGTTAGTTGTTGCTTGATTTGAAAGGGCGTTTCTGCTGACATTCCTTACAAGTGCAGCATCAGAAAGCGATGGAAATGGTCTCCGCCCAGGGAAGCTATTAATTTCTTCATCCTTCATATTGGTAGACTGATTTACAGAAGATGAAGGACTGACAGCAGTATTAATCTCCAAGGGACTCCAAACTGAATTTGAACCAGGCATAACTGATGCAACAGCCGGCGCACTGGACAAGTTTTGTACTGGAACATTTGTAGAAACAGGAGTACCAAGATTCCCTGCTGGTGTTGAGGTAGGAGAACTAACTACACCACTTTTAGGAGGTGGAGTTCTCGCACCAATGTCAGAATTGCTATCTTGGGAAGCTGTATCATCAGCTTGCTCCAGGACAGAAGCATCTTGATCATTAGAAGTCAGAGTTTCCTGGAAAGGGAACCATCAATAATGTTTATCAACTTAAATGGCACCTAACAAGGATGAAGTCTTTTTATCCCCTTAACTGGTGGTCTGGTAATTCAACCACATGCACTTGGTGATACTATAAACATGATCTAACCTTTACTAATATTTTCAATAAGGTAACATTAGATCAATATGCCATCAGAGAAATTGCTAAACTTAGATTATCCAGTACCATATGTAACATTGATATTGTTAAAAGTGGGTTGAAACTACTATTTTGAATATTTTCTTCATTTCATAGGCATACAATTTTTTACATTATCTTTCTTAAGCTATTCATCACTTTGCAATAATATCCTATGATACAATACCAATAACAACGAGTATCTCGTTTGACAAATATAAACCAAAATTCCAGTAAACTTGGAGTCGAATACACATAGCCTTAACCAAAACTGATCAGAACTTGTCTAATGCATTACTTATCATCATTGTAAGCCATCAAATAACAATTAGAGGGATAAAATAAGCCTCCTTTTAGCAACAAAATATCTTTTGCAGTATCATTGAGGAAAATAAACTGCATATATGCATAAATATCCCAGTAAAGATGTCTGAAATCCTTACTTTTCAATTTTCAATAACTTTGGCACATAAGAAATATTTTCTGGTCACAGAAACAAGAAATACTGTAAAGAACCAATTCAACCCAAAAGCTTAAGCTGGTGGGTGAGGGCTTTTTAATGGTTTTATATATCTCAACACGCCCCCTCACACTAGAGCCCACTGGGCTTGAAGGGTGGACAATGCACAGCCCACCTACCTGTGCGAAGAGAGAAATTCCACTAGAAAGAAAATGGGGGGCGGTGAGGATCGAACCCGGTACACCGAGGCTCTGATACCATGCAAAAAACCAATTCAACCCAAAAGTTTAAGCTGGTGGGTGAGGGCTTTTTAATGGTTTTATATATCTCAACAAATACATACAGATGTCTGTGATGCTGAAGCTGATGCTGATGGTACTGAAGGAGGCTTAAAGCTAAGCACAGGTGCCACCTATTAGAAAAGATAATAAATTAGGAATTCCTATAGAGAGAAATTCTAATGTCAACATAAAGTATGGATTGCAACAAGTCATCACATCTAGGTCAGAGGGTTGCAACCAAAAGGTAATAGATGGGCAGAAAAGGGATATATATGTAAAACATATCCTAAGCTAACTCTAAAAACAAATATATTAGCATTAGAAAAAAGATAAACCAATATGGCTTGCTGGGGAAAATTTGTGAGCACACAAATTAATTCATATATCCCAACCCCATACCACAAATTTATTGTTAAGATATATAAAATCATTAATGTAGCCTCACCCAATAGCTTAAGCTTTTGGGTTGAATTGATTCTTTACATGGTATTAGAGCCTCGGTGTACCGGGTTCAATCTTCACCGCCCCCCACTTTCTTTCTAGTGGAATTTCTTTCTTCGCACAGGTAGGTGGGCCTGTGCATCATCCACCCTTCAAGCCCAGTGGGCTCTCGTGTGAGGGGGCGTGTTGAGATATATAAAATCATTAATGTAGCCTCACCCAATAGCTTAAACTTTTAGGTTAAATTGGTTCTTTGCATTTATAAATGCATCAGTATGTGTTAGTGTGTGTGGCTGTGCAGCTCTCTGTATTTGCAACAAAGCAATAACAATTAAACAAATACCTTAGCAAGACCAGGGGGAATTGTAACTAGATCTTCAAGCGACTCCACCTTGTCTAAGGGTAATTGACTGTATAGCTCATCGACATCACTGAATTCTTCAAAGTCTTCCTGTAAAATAAAATGACAAATGGAAATGAAAGAAAGTTAATACAATTTCATATATTTTTCTTAGTATCAACCACGAAAGACTCTCTGGAAGGACTAAACAAAAGGGTAGATATATCAACATTTACTCAGTGATAGTGATTGACTTTTCAAAGCAGCACAGCAACAGTAAAAGTTCCAAAAAACAAACCTGATTACGCTCTGCATAGTCATCCAGGAAATCTTTGACATCATTAACCTGCTCAGGACTTAATTCATCATTATCTAGTAGCCTCAAGATTAATTCACATTTCTTTATATGAGCCTTGTGCCGAGTAATTGATGTCTCTAGATGTGTCTGAGAAACAAAAGAAACATTTGAATAGCCATGAGAAAGATAAACCATCGGTCCCTTAAAATGTATTTGCTTTATTTCATACCAATCTGGGTGGCTTGCTCTTTCCTTTCTTAACGGAAAGCCCTTCAAGCTCAGCTTCAAAGCTATCGATTTGAGACTCTAACTCCCCGACCTACTCAACATTTAAAATAATAACATTCTCCAAACAAGATATAAGTATGCAATTCAAACTAATATAATATCCTCTATATAATGCACCATTTTAGAGACACCCCAATGAGAATCATGAGGAAAATAGGCACTTGACAGCATTGTTAGGAAGGTGAATTTTAAGAACAAATTCGAAGTAATAAATTTCCATCAGTGGAAAGGTCTCTTAACAGTCAACAGTCAACCTGCATTATAAACTTTATCATATTGCAAGAATCATCAAATACAAAGCAACCAAGCTGATCATTTGCCTAACAAGATTAAGTTATATTAAGAGGCATGCAAGCTATTCATGCAACAAGTAATAGCCGTACTATGGGCACAACAAAAGCAAAGCTGATAGTTATTCATAGCAACTGATTTCATACCACATTGTTCAACCAATCCCTTGTCTCTGATTTAGCCTTCTCTCTAGGATCCTGTCACAAAACATTGAGAATGAGATACTCTCAGCCCATAACAGACATAAGCATATTCATAATACACCACAAAAAGCCCAAAGTAAAAAATTTAAAACAAGTATATTTCCCAAGGTCAAAGACTCACAGTTTTAGGTTGTTGAACCAAGCCTTCTTTGGAGAATGCCTTGGTCTTAGTCTCCTTTTCACAGATCTTGAATCTTTCCATTTCACGCTCAATAAGCTTGCGTGCATCCACCAGAGCCTGCTCATATGAGGCACTAACCTACGTCATGATCAGTCAAAAGAGAGAACATTGTCAAATTCAAAACAAAGAAGTTAAAATCCACACTTAATCATGATGTGATTACTGATTGCTCACCATCAAAGAACAATAAACAATTTGCTCCATATGAACCATAATATGCATCATTAAAATGTAATTATAGGAAGGTATATAAATATTGTAATTAGCAGAGTCAGTTGTGAAGGATAAGTCCCACACTAGTAATTTAGTATTATGTGTATAATAGAGCCTCCGTTGTGTAATTCAAACACATGGATTCTTCATATCCCTCTCATTTTCTCATTATTCAACATGATATTGAGAGTCTGACGAGAGGCAACTCTAGTCCCTAATTTGTGCTTAATTGATGCACCCACTGCTCATCGGCTTCAATATTTTTCTGGAAATTGTGTAGTCCATCCATCTTTTGATGTCTCTTGCTAGGTAGCCCTTTTGGCAACCATCTTAGCTATCGTCCATCACATCTCCAATCACCACCATGAATGTTTTCCGTACCAAAAAAAAAATTCAGGCGAGATTTCTGGATAGTGTCCTAGCAATCTGAATCACCTCATCAAACTCGACCTATGCATGGAAGTTTATGGCCAAGCAAGTCAACTATGCACAAGTTTTCTAGTCTGCAGCGCATCTGTCCAATCAGGAACACACATGATAGAGTGACATCCCTTTTCCTGCTGCACAAGATCTAATCTGCCCTATCATCCCCGTTTGTCCCCTGATCTGCATAGCTCTGCACTTTCCATTACTGTTTGGAGTTCTATCGTCATTAATATTCATTGTGCTCCATTCCTTTTCCTCTATTGTCTCGCTTGACATATGGCCAAATCTAGTTCTTCTACCACTCTTAGGGATGTTTTGAAGCATAAAGCTATCATTTTCAATAACTACCATGGCTGAATCTAGTTCTTCTACCACTCACAGGGATGTTTTGAAGCCCGAGGCTCTCGTCAATAATTATGTCCATGTCCCTCTCTCTATGGACAAATTGGATGGTATGACATTTGGGCTTCTGACATTAAACTTTGGCTTTCTAGGCAAGCTTATAAAGACTACCTCATCCAATGGATGACTCTGCTCGCTATTAAGCGAAAGCCAAAGATTATAAAGACCACCTCATCCAATGGCTGACTCTATGCTCGCTATTAAGCATCCTAAATGGATTAAAGTTGATGCCCAATGGTGTAGCATTATTAGATCAACTATTCATCCATCTTTGATGCAAATTTTCCAAGCTCACATGACTTGCAAGTCCATTTGAAAGCAAGCCAGGGACTTGTACACTAATAATACTTAGTGTCTATATGGAGTTTACCATTACCGTACAAGTGTTATCACGCCTTGACGATTTGATGGCCTTATGTCTGCATATTCAAGGAAGATAAAACGGGTTCTCCATGACTTTAATGACCTCCTTCCCCCAGTCAAGACACCAGTAAAGGAACTTAAGCCATGGAGTATGTTTCTCATGTTGATAACCCTCCTTTATGGTTTTCCTTTGGAGTATCCTGCCAACAATGATCATATTTTGCCTGATTTTGCTTGGTCCTCTTTGCTCCAGATCCTATCCAACCATTCCAATGAGCCTGACATGCCTCCTTCTCTAGTTGATTCCTATGTCCTTGTCTCTTAGGGTATTGGTCATAGTCATAAGTCCAACAACAATCATCTTTAGCACACCCATTGCCATCTAATCAATCATTCTATTGACAAGTGTTGGGTTCGGATCTTTATGGCTGCCCTCCTTGCACAGCCAACCTTGCCAACTCCAGTTGCAGAAGATGACTTTCTTAAATGCAACTAGGCACGCTAGGCCTTCGGTTCCACTACCTCTATTGCGCACACAGGTAATTCTTTTGCTAGTCACTATTAATCATAATCCCTTGGTCCTTGGGTTATTCATTCTAGTCCTTGGTCCTTATGCTCCTCCCTATCTACTTTTGGCTACTTGCCCACTATCACCATTGCAAATTGTTCTCAAGTAAAGTCTTACGAGGTTAGCTGTGTCCATCCTATTCCTTCACTTACAATAGATAATGTGTTTTATGTCATTACTATTAGTATTCCCTTTAATCTCCCTTACATTAATCATTTAATCCGTTCTCTTGATTGTCACATCTCCTTTACTAGAAATTGTTTTGAAGGACTTGTTATGGGAGGACAATTGCCATCAGCTATGAGTCCAAATGGCCTTTACTAGTTGATAGGTAACAATAACAAAAAAGGAAATAGGGAAGTAACAGGGAAGTAAAACATCTCCAAAATTGTGTATTAATGCAAATAAGTAGCCCAATACAATATAGTGAGTATATGAGCTTAGCATTGAGAATTAAAATGGGAAGAACAAGAGAAGAAAAAACATAAGAAACATTGAGAAATGAACACCCAGAGCAATTAGAGAGGCTTTGTTTCTCTCCCAAACATAGCCAAGTCCAGAATATTCCAAAAGTATCAACTAACTTCTTGTCACCACTATTAGGGGGAGCAAGGGCGCCCTTGTTGACTTGGGAACTTGCCAACTAACATATTACTAGTTTGTTGCTGAATGTTCTCACCATTTTGAGAGTGGGCCCTATTAACAATCCAAACTTTTCTATTTTTATTCTAGTATACATTTGAAGGGGTTGGGTCATATTAATACCCCCCCCCCCCCCAGCCGCCCCACCACAAACTGAACCGTATTGTCTTCAAGGTGGAAGTCACAGAACAGCTTTGAGATAGTGAACTCAAAATGTGGCAGATGCTTCCATTTAATGAGAACCTCCAATATGTCACAACTAGTCTTCCTCCACTGAAGTAACTCCTCAGTTTCCACCACTAATTCCCATTCTGCAGTCAGCATAGGAGGCAAGGAATAGGAAGTAGCATTAGGTGCGATTGCCTTTTTGAGAAGTGAAACATGGAAAACTGGATCAACTTTACTCCCATCTGGCAACAACATCTTATATGTAGCCTCCCCTATCTTTTCACTAATTAGATATGGGTCATAATATCGAGGCCTAAGCTTTTCATTGGAACGAGTGGCAAGTGATTTGAGACTGTGTTCCTACAATCAAAGATAAATCAAGTCACAAACTTGAAATTGAACATCCCTTCTATAAGTATCAGCTTGACACTTCATCTTGTTCTGTACCTGGATCAGATGGTCATGCAATTCATCCAGAATTGAATTCCTCTCAACCACCAACTTATTAAAAACTGCATCTACTTCAAATGGGGGACTGGGATGTCCTCCTACTTCATTCTAATTTTGATGATACCTAGACTTCAGGTTCAATTTTGAAAACACCCTAGACCCTCCTAGCTCATCCAATAACTCATCCACAACTAGAATTGAAAACTTGTTTGGGATGGTAAGCTTATTTTAAACTCTATAATCCACACATACTATCCAATTCCCATCTTTCTTACCAATATCGTTGAACTTGAATAAAGGGCTAATGTTATACCTTATTAACCCATTAAAAAACAAATCATTCACCAATTTCTCTATCTCGGATTTCTTACTATAAAGCCTAATGTTCGGCACTTGGTTCCCGGGTAACAATGTAATTGCGTGGTCACAACTTCTTTCTTGGGGCAACTCCTTAGGTTCTTAGAACATACCTACGTACTATTCAAGTAACGAGTTTAATTCCTCACACACAGCTTGGTTAGCTTCTTTGACTCCTTGAGTAGTACCCATATAGTATCCTTGACCCTCTTCTGAAAAAGCCTTGGCCATGGATTTGAGAGATGCCACTACACAAGATAAGGATGGTTCTCCTTGGATCATCACCTCTTTGTCAGCATATTTATATTTCAAGGTTCTCTCCTTGAAATTAGTCCTTATCTCTGCCAGCCCAAATAGCCAGCCTAATCCAAGCACAATATTTGCCCGTCCTAACTCAAACAAATATAATTCTTGCTTGATTAGAATCCCTTGCAATTCTTCAGATAGGGCATTTAAATCTAAATCCTTTTTAATGTTTTCAAACAAAGTTTTTTTTGTCTTCCTTTGTATGATCAACTCTTCTAACTAGGGCTTCTATTGGTCTTATTCTTACTTATTCAAATTGCTAGACATAAAACTTTTCATCTGTCTTTGAGTTGGTTCAAGATATGGTTTAAGAGCCTCTATAACCATATAAATTGTAAGACGAGCCTCATTACTCTCATTCTTCTAGATAAAAGTTAAATTTCAGATTGGACATGTGCATTTTTCATGCTTGTCAGAGAATTAGTTAATGATCCAAATCATTTCAGATACCATTCTATGCCTAATAATATAACATACGATAACATAATATGCATCATAAGATAAAAGGAAGAAAGAAGGGAAAGAAAAGAAAAAGAAAAAGTAAGAACCTTCTTATCCTTGATCTCACTGGACTGAATCCAAGTCTTAATCTGGTCTCTATACCTCTGCAGCTTCTTAATCTCCTTCTTCAAGTCAGCCTCGAATTTCTCCTTCTGGTTCGCATTGTCCGTGTCGTAAACCTAAACCCGAGAAAAACCACCATTGATTCACGTGATTTCGTCGGAAACAGTGGAAATCAAAAACGAAGAAGAAGAAGAAGAAGAAGAAGAAGAAGAGAAGGACCTTATTCCAAATGCTATCGAAGACCTCGACGCCTTCTTGGACCTTCTTCAGAACACGATCTATCTCCCCCTGAAGCTTTCGACTCGCACCCATTTCCGCAGATTCGAGATATCAAGCTCCAATGAAATTATAGGGTTTCTGCAAATTCATTCAACTTCTTCTGCTTTCTGTATCTTCCAGTTCTCAATGATATAACACACCAGTTTAAGGGAACCATTAATTTTAGTTTAGTTTTTTTTTTTTTATAAGCTGAAAGTATCCTTAATTTTTTATTTTTTTTTAATATTGGAATCAGTTCATTGCCTCAGTTAATTTGATTCAGGGTGTGTCAATTTTAAACCCCTTTGACCCTTTCAAAGCTGAAATCCGAACATATGCTCTCAAACATCAACTGAACTATTATTATTTAATTGAAAATATCCTTATTTAACCTCCTATTCCTGTCACTTTCTTCTCAAAATACCGCTTTGAAAACTATCCCTTATTAAAATAACAGATACATTAAGTTTCACCACAGAAAAAAAAAAAAATGAGTCTGTTCGTGAAAAAAACAAAAACACCCAGTTCTGATATAACACACCAGTGTAAGGGAACCTTTAGTTTTAGTTTTTTTTTTTTTTATGAGCTGAAAGTATCCCTATCTAGTTTCTTCCTGTTACTTTCTTCACGACTTTGAAAACTATCCCTTATTTAAACAACAGATGCATTAAGTTCATCACACAAAAAAATGAGAATAATCCTTCATTCATAAAAAAAAAGACATATCCTCTAATCTAAAAAAAATTTAAAAAATTTTGATTAAGGATTTGAACCCTCACATTGCAGGTTTAGCTTTTAGATTTTTTTAACTTACCCTGTACTTCCTTTGACTCTATCATTCCGTACAAACTTCATCATTATTTTTATGTAATAAAAAAATATTATATTTTTTCCTTGAGAAAATTTTTTTCTACTTATATGAAAATGGGTTTTAATGTAGAAAAAAAAATGAAACCGCTCATGTAATATGGCAGAGAAGCTTTTTTAGCTTCACACATAACATTAAACTCATTAATTATTAAATATTGTGAAAATGTTATTACTGAATATTGAGGTACAAACTTTAATTCCGTTGGACTACCGAATCATAGAATTTCGAATTCAACCACTTATTTATGGGAATATTGATATATATGAAAAGAAAAACTTATAGACAAAAAAAAAAAACAAAACAACCACAACAACAACGTTTTCGTTTTAATTATGGATGTGTGTTCGAGTAAATCGGATTGGTCATAGAAAAAAAATATATCAATTTAAATTTTAACATTTTTTTTTTTAGTTATTAATCGACTTACATCAATCCCCTTGCAATTTCACTCTGGTATCCTTCAACACAAACTCTATTGACATTTCTTTATAATCATGAATAACTCTTCCCAAGGAACTCAACCAAGAAATGCCCAATACCACACCCAAAATATTCAATTCTATCACCCACAGATCAGTAACAAAATTAAACCTTTGTATATTTAGAGAAATTGTCAAACATTTCCTTTCACACAAAAGGAACTCCCCATTTTCCAAAAATACTCGCATATTAGGAATTCGAACATAAGACAATCATATATCATCCACTAACCTCACTTGAAACTGTACGGCTCGAGGATTCTTTTCTCCCTCAAACGAATGCAGTGCAGCTCCCTGAGGCTCCTTTTGTGCTGTATCAGATTGCTATACAATTACTCTTCCCCATCAGTTACCAACTCTTCCGAAACACCAATCTTTAACAATAGCTTAGCTTTGCATCTGTGCTTAAGAAGTCCACTTCTCATCACAATCGTAGCAAAGTCCAAGCTCCCTTTTTTTGTAGCTCCTCGTGAGACATCTTTTTAACAGGTGTAGGTGCGGGCAATGCAGGAAACACTGACCTTGGCGCCGGTAAAACAGTGGTTACAGGAGATGGTTGGTCGAAAAGGTAAGAACCTTTGGTAAAGTTCTTCTTGGTGCTTGAAGCAAAAGTAATTCGAAGCTCTGCATAATGGGCCTCGTAAGTAATTGCCAATTGCAAGGCTTGGTGAAGACTTGTAGGAGCATGAAGTTGAATTGCTCTTCTCAATTCAGGTTGCAAACCCGAAACAAGAAAGCTCATTAATACTTCATCAGAAAATTATGTCCCCTGATTAATTAGGGCCTCAAAATTTCTGATGTATTCACTCAAAGCACCATCTTGAGATAATTTGAAAAACACACCTCTCAAGTCAATGTAAGTTGTTCCTCCAAATCTTTGTCTAACCGCCACTTTAAGATCCTCCCAAGAACGAATACTCCCTTCATTAAACAGCCACTGAAACCATGGCCCCGCCATACCTTCCATCTTCATCCCTGCAAGTCAAACTTTAAGGTTGTTTGGAAATTGCTGCAACCCAAAGTACAACTCGTCCCTAAAAATCCAGCCATTAGGGTCTGTCCCATTGAAAAGTGGAATCTCCATTCTAACGTCTTTAAGCAACAAACGTGGATCATTACAGTCCAAACGAGGTTGCCCTAAATGATCAGGAACGAAAGAGGGTTGTGGACCTCGCGATTGTGCATTCTCACCAACCTGATGATCCCTTCCTACTATCGCAGCATGAATTTGTTGTAACTGAGCAATGATGTTGGAAAATTATGATTGGTGCTCGTTGAATCGATGTTCACTCGCGCTTGCATCTCTTCCAAGCTGTAATCAATGCGCAATTGAAAAGCCCCAAATTCCTAAGCTAATTCTTGAATACATATCATGAATTGCTACTGCAGATTATCAAGATGAAGGTGAACTCAATGAAGGCACCAATGATAGGAGGTTACTCCTATAATGAGTTCATCAGCAATAAGATTCAAGAATTAGAGCAAAAACATAGAGAATTTTATTAACAGAAAAGAATAGGTTTCAACAATTTTCTATATGCTGCTCATCAGTTCAGGGACACCTTTTATTCTTTCTACAGTAATATGACACCTAGCTATACAAATATGCCACCTCACCATCTTGTATGTACCTCATACTCAGGCTTACCGTATAGGTGGAACACCACATGCATATCATAAAGGCACTCGCATATGACAGCTCAACAGCATTTATCAAATAATACATGAAAACAACATCATGCATATAAACCATCCCCCATGGGACATGGTGGAACCAACAATCGCAAAACCGAGGTCCACACCAGCTCAAAGTCCACAAACAGCAAGATCACAATCTGTTTGGACCAACAATCATATCAATATTCAAGTGCAACAAGCATAAGAGATAAAGACAACGCCTTTCCTTACGTTTCATGTCTTTAGGCTTCTCACAAAGCCTTAAGCCCCTAAACACTTAGGTTCTGACTTAGATTTGTTAATACAGAAGTCCACACTGACTAATCATGGTTCCACAAATCCAAAATAGCATTCTGCATGAATAGTACCTTCACTGTTCCCGAAAACCAGAATATCCGGATATATGTCAGGGGCATATCTGGATATCAATATCCGAATATCCATATTCGGATATTTGTCGACATAATGCAGTTTCTGCATTTCACGAGATATCACTCCCAAGGTTCCGTTTTTAACAATTCTAAACGTTAAAGCATGCATCTTTAAGCTCATTTAGGTTATCTAACACGTTGGTTACTTGTTTATCTCATTAAACATGGCAAGACTCCACTTTTACCCATTAAAACGCAAGATCAAAGGTGATGAAGCTTACCCAAGCACAAAACAGAGGTACATTAGCTCTTGGAGCTCACCAAACAGCTCTACAAACTCAGACTTTCAAGGCACACGAAAATGGTATACCAAAGGTTGGTTCTTTGCACAAAAGATGACACTTTAAAGATCAAAATACCATCACAAGGTTCCCCACAACCCCACCAACAAAGTCAGCAACCAAACCCAAGGAAAACAGCACCTAAGACTCAAAAAAAGGCTGACCTCACTCCCACAATGATGGTCCACACTCACTCAAGGTGTTTAGGGGAAGGAAGAAAAGAAAAGGTGCTCCCTTGGAGCTTCCATGAAGGTGGGAGAGAAGGGCAAGGTGGCCGATTCCTCCCTTCAGAAAATCCCACGTAGCAAAGGCACAAAATGACCTAGGATCATGTGTCAAGGCTATTTATAGTCGGTTAAAACTTAATCGCACTGTATTAGCGCTAATTTCTATGCTTAGCAATTTAATCCCAAACTTTGGAATCTGAACCTATTCATTTTTCTAAGATTTATCATATTTTTATTTTATTTTTCGCCGCACCTTTCCGGTACGCGCTTTTCTATAGCCAGTATCAGTTCTGGCACTAGTTCTCATTATTTTGACTTGAAACTTGTTTTACATGTCCTACATATTATTCTAGGAATATTCATGCACTTATTATAATTTTGAGGGACACTTCACCTGTAGGCATTTATACCGGGTAGCAGAATCGGTATCTGCACTTTTCATCAGAAAAGCGACTTTCAACATTATTAATCACTTATTATAATTATTAAAGGATTATAATAATTATTAGGGTCAATTATGGAATTATTTCCTAATTCTCATATTTAATTAATTAATTTCCATAGTTAGCGGTGCAAGTTCTTACATTATGCCTCCTTAATAATTAACCCGACTTTGCACTCCCTGGCTTTAAGTGCCGTGGTTTCAGATTTGGCTCGGTTTCGTATACTGAGATCTTTATTAGCATGGATTTGACCTTTTGCAAAGGTGCATTGCACTTTAGATATAACACCTTATATTTCTAAAACATATATTAATATATTAAATGTGGATTAAAGGGTATGATTAGTGAAAATCCTGAAATTAAGGACAAAATACAAAGGAATGGTAAAATGGTAAATTTCCAAATACGTAACCCTAGGGAAGAAAAATTGAGTAGAAGCTCTCAAACGAGAAACTAACATTGGAAATGGATTCAGAATGAAAAATTGAGTGGTTAGACAAATTTCTGAAAAATTGGTGAATAGGGTTTTTACCGAGTAAAAGTACCGGGTACAGTTGCACCGTAAAGCGTGCTGAATGAATTTTGAGCTCTAGGTTTGGATATAAGTTATAAATGGTATATAGGACGAGGAAATATGATTTCTGGTGAAATTGAGGGAAATTAGAGTGTTTTGGGAAGCGTGCCCACGACACTCATAACAGCTTAAAACTGCGACTTCTCCGAACGACCAGAAAACTCCGGATTTATCTGATCAAGTGCAATTAAAGGACAATGGTTAATGTTAAAAATTAGAGTTTCTAAATATTTTATGAAATTATGGACGTTTAGCGGAATAGGCGGGAGATTTGAATTAGTTTGAAATCGCGTGAGGTGGCGGTGGGGCCCACCTCACTTAAGTGACTTAAGCCACTTGGCACCTATCAGTATTCACTCTCTTCTTCTCTCCTCACTCACCAAGAACCCGCGGCCCTCTCCCCCACCATATCCATTTATCTTCCAAAATTTCTTTCTCTCATAACTCCCTCCATACTTACTCAAATCCAACAAAGATTGTCACCAAAGTTGAAGGAAATCATCATCCAAACACAACCATGGTAGTCTTGAGCCTTGAAACTCGTTAGATTGGGAGAAAATCTCCATTTATAGCCGCGAATTTGGTGGGAGATTTAGAGCTTTTGAGTTGTGTGTTCAAGCCATTGCTTGGGTATCACTTGGAGGAGTCTTAGGCCAAGTTTGTAAGTAAGTTTACACACTTTTGATTGGTTAAATTGATGGATCAAATTTATGAACGCTAGAGCTAAATTGTACGAATTGATGTAGTTAGAGAGCTCAAATTGAAATTGTGTATTAGATGAAAGTGACTTAGAATGATGTTTTAGAGTGATTGATGTCATAAAATTATTGATGATTTATTTGGTAACTTAGCCAATTTTGGAGTTGATGATTCATGACTTTATGAAATTGATGTGTTGAATGATTGTGTAATTGAGTTGTGGAGTAATTATATGATTTAATTACAGGATTATAAGGTGTATGGAATTGTGAAATTGGATTGAATACTCTTTGGTTAGTGGGCTTGATGAATTCGGCCATGTGTGAGCATTTGGGGTTTGATGTTGTAAAATTATGTAATTGATGTGTTATGGTGTTAAATGGTGTTTGGATGAGTTGTGTGTTGAGTTGATGCATTGGAAATTAAAGAAAAAATACTTGGAGTGTGTGTAATGTGCATTCGAACCTAGAATGGAATAATTGGAAAAATGGTGTTGTGATGGTGTAAGATGGAAAATGGGGCTTTAAATGGTGTTGGGGTAACATTGGAATGCTAATGGAAAATTAAAATAAAATTAAGGAAAATAATTTGTAAATTTTTCCTAAGGAGGCCGAACCTATGCTTGTGGGGGTATGAATTTTGGTACTTTGAATCTTGATAATTTGCACCGTGTGTCGATGATCCTCGTGTGATCACTGTAGGTTGCCTCCCACGGAATTGAACTCGGAGCTTTGAGCTTGGTGGGTTGCCTTTGGTCCTTGACCAAAAGGATTTTGGCATTTCTAGTTGTACCAAACTCGGGAACATATTGAAATGGAGCTGTAAGAAGGTGATTAATCAGGTAATCCCTTGGCACTGGGGTTTGATCCCCGTGTGTGCTACACCATGCCCGTCGAGGGTAGTGATTAGAGGTGTATGTTAGTAATGTAGTATAACTTGATCATGCATAATTGTATGTATAGTAGTACATAGGATGTACTGTGTGTCTGGCCAGTAGATTGTTGCCTTCTGGCGTTACAGACTTCCACTGGATAGGTCTCCATGAGGGAGTTCCAGTTGACCTGGGATCGTGGTGTGTGATAACTCTCCCAAAAGAGAGTTAATTTAGTATTTTTATGATGAATTTGCGGCATAAATTCCATATAAGTTGACCTCTTTGCATGATAATTGAGCTAATTATTGTATATTTATGATTGAGTGCTTTGAGATGACTAAGTATGGAAAATAAGACAATATCCCTTGATTTTATGTAAGAAAAGATGACTTGTTGAGTGTTTGTCTTTGCAGGAAAAATTGACGTAAGAATGCTGTAGCAGAGAAGCTGACAAAGTAATGATATAGCAAGCGCTACAACATAACAGCATGCACAAAGGAACAACCGAACTTATGGTTTCCAGGTTTGATAACTGGATTGTGCAGGGAAGCCAAGGTGCCAATTGGAGATGAAGAGGAGAAAATTAAAATGAATGGAGAAATCTCCCCTGCTGCAGTAAGAAGGATATCGAAGAATGCTGAAGAGCTAGCACAAGGCAGTGCTACTGCAACTCCTCAGAAAACTGATGACACAGCACCACCTGCTGAAGGTGCTGAAATTTGGGAGAGAATCGATAAGAGGCTGACCAAGATGGAGAAAGACCAAAACTGGAAACAAGAAAACTTATGATGAACAAATTGAAGGAGATGGAAAGCTTCATCTTGGGCCAGTTGGGTTTCCTCAATTATGCACCTCAAGCCTCTGATGCAGCAATGCCGATGAAATAAGGGAGTGATGATGAAGGAGAGAAAGAAGAAGAATTGGAAGAGGAGGTTGAGCAAAAAGATGAAAACATGGAAGATAACCCCTCAGACCAAGACTGGAGTTTGGGAACTTGACGCTCTAACAGCATTGTCAGTGTAAGAACCCGCACCGCTAATTAAGGTAATTAATGAATTAATTATTATAAATTAGGAAATGATTCCATAATTGACCTTAATAATTATTATTTGGCTTAAATAATTATAGTAAGTGAGTAAGAATGCTGAAAGTCGCTTTTCGGAAGAAAAGTGCAGATACCGGTTCTGCTACCCGGTATAAATGCGTACCAGAAAAGTATCCCGGAAAATTATAATAACTGCATGATAATTACTAGAATAATATGTAGGACTTGTAAAACAAGTTTCAAGTCAAAATAATGAGAACTGATGCCAGAACTGATACTGGCTATGGAAAAGCGCGTACTGGAAAGTTGCTCCGAAAAATAAAATAAAAATATGAAAAATCTTAGAAAAATGTGTAGGTTTAGATCCCAAAGTTTGGGATCAAGATCTTTTGCGTAACTATTAAGGATAATATTGCGCGTTAAGTGGCCATGTGGCTATTTATACTACCATTAGTGGGCACACAACCCTAGAAAACTACCCTATGCGTGAGTGTTGGTGGAGGCTGATCAGCTTGCCACTGTTTCATTGGTTCTTCACCCTTTCTAATGCAAAGTTGACACCTTTGGCTTTGATTCTTCTGTTTTCTTCTTGTAAACACTTAAGAACTTGTATGGTGAGGAAGGGTAAGTGTACATTCTGAGTTTACAGCCTCTGGGAGAGGGTGTGAGTGCTGTCTTGGAGTTGTTGAGAGGGGGTGGACCTTTGGCTTGGCATTGGTGGTGCCAAGGTGTCATCTTTTGGTGCAAGACCCACCTTGAAGGTGCCATTTTCGTGTGCCTTGAAGGTCAGACCTGTAGAGGCAGATTGGTGAGCTCCAAGAGCCATTCTTGCTCTGTTTTGAGCTTTGGTAAGTTGTACCAACTTTGATGATGAGTTTAAGTGCTTAAAAGTGGAACCTTGATGCATGTATTGAACTAAGTTGATAACTTAAGGGTGGGGAAGGTTAAACACACCTAGAAATGCATGATTAAGTGTCTATAATCGGTTAAAGTTGGACCCTTTGGACTAGATTCACGAAATGCAGAAACTGCATTCTGTCGTGGAATATCCGGATATTTGTCGAACAGATATCCCGATATTGATATCCGGATATGGTATCCGGATATAGGGATCTGGATATCCGGATATTGAATATCCGGATATGGTCGGTGTGATATCCGGATATTGCATATCCGGATATGTCCCAAGGAATATCTGGATATTCTGGGATTTCGCAGAACAATAGCTGTACTGTGGGAACAATAGGCTATTGGGGGTTTGTGGACCCTAGATTAAGGAAGTTGAACTTCTATAATTAGTGAACTAAGTCAGAATCATGTGATTAAGGACTTATGGCTTTGTTGGAAGCCTTAAGACGTAAAACGTAAAGGAAAGGCGTAGTCTTTAAGTTGTATGCTTGTGATGCATAATTAATGACATATTATTGGTCCATAATAGATTGTGATACGGCTGTGTTTGGACTTGAGAGTGGTTGGACTCTTGGCTTGGATTGATTGCTTGCAAGGTAAGCTTTCGTGTCCTCGGTTTAGCCATGTTGTGGTTCCACCATGTCCCATGGGGATGTGGTTTATGCATGTTGTGTTACATGCTTTTGATATTTGGAAATGTTTTTAAGCTGTTATATGCAATGTGCCTTTATGATATGCATGTGGGGTCCACCTTTACGGTAAGCCTGAGTATGTGGTACATACGATAAGGTGAGGCTGTGGGTGAGGTGCAAGCGGTGTTCCTTGTACTCATGTGGGTTTAGACGTATTCCTACATTTCTATGGCTAGTAGATAATATAAACACACATAGCACGAATATCTGTTGCACTGCATACTTTTGGAACTAATATTGGAAATACTGCTTTTAGAACTTATATTGCACATGTAAGTGAGCTTAGGGTGGAAGATCCTTGAGGACCCCTTGTCTTACTGAGATTTCTTGTTTAGAGATCTCACCCTACGCTTGGGGACGTTTATTTCAGTTCAGGTAATGTTGAGGCCTCAAGCGGTAGGAGGCCGGAGCTGAGTTAGATGATATCGTATGCTGACTTGTTGGATGCTGGTTATGCATGCTGCTTTTTGCTTTTAGTTTCATTATGTTTGAGACTGTTGTTGGGCATTGTGTCTTATTTGGTGAGCATGAGGATTGTCCATGCCACATAGATTTGCTTAGGTCTCCTTTTAGTTAAAGTTGTATTAAAGTATCAGAATTTTGGTCCAGGCTATGTGTTGTAGTCCTGTGACATAGATACCTACTTTATATTTATCTATGAGGTATTTCAGTTAGTGGTCTTGCAATTTACATACAAGCATTATTTTATGAAATTGATTAAGTAATCAAGATGGCTAAGGTTAATGACGTCATAATTGAATTAAAGAAAAAGTTATTCCGCATTTTAATTAAGCGTGACTTAATACAATAGCATGTTAACAAACCGGATTAACACGGGGTGATACAGTCAGCACAAATTTCATCTTTGAACAACTCTATCAAGACGTTGAGTCTATCTGCTGATGCTAAAGCACAACCAGTCAATGCCATAACTGATGTTATATCATGTGTTTTCTGTATTAGTCCCCATGTTTATGATAATTGTCCACAAAACCCTCAATATGTTTGTTTTACAGGTAATTTCAACAGGAACAATAATCCATATTCAAATACCTACAATCCTGGATGGAGGAATCACCCTAATCTTTCCTATACTTAAGGACAGCATCATGGACAACAGCAAGCACATCAGCAAATGTCCTCAAATACAACAGGAAGGTCATATAAAGCTCCATACCCTCTGGATCCGCGCAGCAACATCACCAACCTTGACAGCAAGCTGATACATCAAGTTCGCTGGAATGTATGCTGAAGGATTACATTGTTAGTATATGGGTGTCCTAGAGACAATCTTTTGATTAAATAAAGGACACTAGATGTAGAACTTTGTTTGTCGCAAATAAATAAAGCACAATTTATTCAGTTTCATATTCTGTCTCGATATTATTGTTAATATTATATGAACGAACTGGATAAACCCCTTGGAATAGAACAGGTATCTCTTGAGTATCTGTGATGAGATCACGATCATGAGGATTCAAGGATATCACATGTCTATTCCTAATTATATGTTCCTAGTCTAGAGACACTGAGTTTGGGGATCAGTGATCTCGAGTAAGACTAGTACGACTTATCTACTTGTATATGGATACAAGGTAAAGACCTCATGAGCTGCAGATATGGAGATATCTTAGCTAAAGTCGTGGGTGGACCTATAAGAGTATAGCTCGCACTGAACAGACCCAAAAAGAGACTCTATGAGGAAATCTCACAGATAGTGTCATTAGAGTAATCTCTTTATGTTTGGGTATGTCTTTCCTTAGACCAGAAGTTATTACCTAGACTGTGTTCTTGAAGGCATGTTTTGATTGTATGTCTCGTCTGCCTGAAACATAGAGACTCATAGGTATACTGTTGGGCGTGTTCTTAAAGGGCACAGGGCTAGGATAATAAGCTGAAGGAATTCGTCAAATCTCTGTGAGAGATTAGGTTATCTGTAAATCGGAGAAATCGGGATGACATTTACAGGGACTCGGGAATCTATGCATAGTAAAAGAGATCATGAGATGATCTGCCTTTAGAGTCAGTAAATTGAAGATTCCCTATTTCGAATAAAGCTTACCCTAAACCGCAGGGGTTGATACATTTCCTTACCCTAGGTTAATGGGAAGATAACCGAGACAAAGGGAAATACATACGGTAACCAAATATGTGCAATAGGATGATCAAGTCATTAATTTGACTAGTTCTGGGGCAACAAAGCATTGCTAGTGCTCTGTGTTGTCATTAATTGGGTTGTGGGCTTGTTGGGCCCAAGCCCATTTATGTCAGAAGCTAAGTTGGACCTAATGGGTCACACACTAACACCTTGTAGTCATGATGGACTAGCTTTAAAGGTATTGGGCCTAATAATGGTTGTTAGCCCAAGAAGCTGTTTGGAAGCCCACCTAAATGGGTGGGTGGTGCATGGAGTTTAGTAATGGGCTTGGATAGTCCAAGCCATTACTAATTAATTTAATTAGTTAAATTAATAATCAAATATTTGAATTTTGAATTTTGAATTTGAAGTTTGAATTTTGAAATTTGAATTTGGAATTTGAATTTTGAAATTCGAATTTTGAATTTGAAATTTGAATTTTGAATTTTGAATTTTGAAATTTGAGTTTGGAATTTGAATTTTGAAATTCGAATTTTGAGTTTGAAATTTGAAATTTTGAATTTTGAATTTTGAATTTTTTTAATGTTTGAACATTTGAATTCAAGTGTTTGAATTCGAATTTGAATTGGCTTTGAAAAGTTGTTTAATAACAAAAGGATAAGACAGGATCTTATTGGAGCATATTCCTTGGATCAAGAAGCATCTTTGGAGCACATCCTTGGGCTGTTTGGTGCACAAATTTGAGTGATAAGGATGTCATCTTATCACTTAAAACAAAGCTCCATTCAGATTTGGTGGTTGAGGGAATCAGTGGGTGAGTTGATTCAAATTTTGAATGCAACTACTCAATATATTTGGACCCCTTCTAGGGCTGAATTATGCGCATGAAAAGTATACTATATGATAGTTTATGAATTTAAGTTTAAATTATTTTGAACTTAATTTCATGAGGATAAGATTGGAGGTTGTTGGCAAAATTGGTTTTGCAACAGCTCCACCTTATCCTCCCCTGTTACATGCGCAAATTTCAAATGTGTTTGAAAGTTGGTTTTCATTTTGAATGAATTAAATTCTCTCCTCCTCTCATCAAGGTGTGCGCATATATACTGGTTCCTCACCTTAGGGTTTTGTCAAGAAAACCTAGCCAACTCTCCTACATCTGATGCACCATTCTGTAGGGTAGTTCACTACACCTTTCCAAACAGAATACCTAGCCTCCACCTTCATCACTTGTGCGCATAGCAAGCCTCATTGTGGTGTTCATCTGGTGGCTTTCAAGAAAGGGTTCTTGCATCATTGACGAACGGTGGTGTGGATCACTATTAGAGGGTTTGAACCCTTCAACCCTGACATCTGATCTCCCTGACTGATCAGGCCAAAAACAAGGTAACATCATGCTGTCTTAAAGCATGAACCTATGTGTGCATGTATGTTCCGCAGTAAAAATTTTGTTTTTACACCTTACATGCATCGGCCTTCAAATGCCAGTTTACTTTCAAGTGGTATCAGAGCCCGGTTGCTTTACCATCGGCGGGTGATGGTACCTTGTTTGTGAAAGGAGTTTTTCACGGTCAAAAATCTTTAAAGGGTTAAAGTTTAAATTCTGCATATGGATTTTGAATCACAAATCCTTTAAAGTGTTAAAGTTTTTGTTTTTATGAACATGTAAATTTGATTCTGTGTTCATAAAACATTATGCATCATGGTTTGTTTCTTTTTCTTTATGAAAGTTTTAAACGGAACACCCTTTTTGAAAGGGTAGATTCGGCCATGGAGGGTACTAAGAGTACCTTGAATGATTTCTTATTTTTCTCCATGAATTGTGTCTTGTTTATATGCATGAAATTTTGTGACAAAATTTATCATATACTCACCTATATGATTCGGCCATGAAGGAGTTTATGGCTACATGCATGGTTTAATTTTGTTTTCTTTGAGAAAGAATTAACAAAATTTGAATTAAAATTGTTTTTTTAAATTCGGCCAATGAGAAATTTAAGATTATGAATCTTGATGATATTTTGATGTTTAAATGTTAAATGTCAAAATATATGTGAAAATATTATGTGATAATATAATGTTTGTGTTTGCAAGTTTTGAAATTTTCAGGTACAAACAAGGAAGGGGATGGTCATGGTGCCCAAATTTGAATTTTTTGAATTTTAAATTAATGTGTAATCGCGCCCTTTAATTTACAAGTGTATTTGTAATTTAAATTTTGTAATTTTGTCCCTCCAAAGATGTTTTGGAGTTTATTTGATTATGTGTAATTAGAGAAATAGGCTAGTGGCGTATAGACGACAAGAGGCCGTTGCTTAAAGAAGCAAAAAGGACAAAAGCGCGAGCACCATGGCTATCTCAATATAAACTGTTTATATGCATGTATGATTAGAACGTCTAGTATGCATGAATTGGGCAAACCGCGTTTTGTATGGTTATTATGTTTGTCCAATAGCGACTTGACATAGGTAACGACTAGCATGATAACTTACAATATGCGTTTGATGGGACCTAATTAACCCTAAAATAAAAGGAACCCTTAAAAGGAATAAATAATTAAGCATATGATTACCTCCCACCACCAATGCTACTCAAAACTCTTCTACATAGTGGTGCTCCACAACTCAGTTGGGATCCACTATTTCGTTGAGCTAGAGTAGTGTTTGAAGTGTAAGACACTTAGTGTGCTGGTTTAATGCTTAACTAAGACATAAGTTGCAGGCACAGCCGGGCTTATGTGCTTAGGGTAATGGTGCTAGGTTGGTTGCATGAGATGCACCACTAAGTGACAAAGAGTTGTCAACCTAATGTTAAGAGAGGGTATGAGATACTGTTGATAAAGATCAACCCATTATTTAAATTAATCTTGCGGTCTCAGACGGAGATTAAAGTAAATAATCGCACTCTTAATCCCACTAAAGTAAAATCTAAAGTAGATTAACCCTAAGTCAAAAGGAAGGGTCATTGACTTAGATAAAATAGTGGGAGGGGCAAATTATTTCAAGTCTTTAATAATTTGCTTTTAACTACATAACCGTATATTAACTAAAATCATATTTACATCTTTTTCAGCTTTTAGTATGACTAATCAACTGTCACTGCATTCAATTCTCGATACGAATGAACTGACCGGTTCAAATTTTATGGACTGGTATCGGAACTTAAGAATTGTTCTTAAGACCGAAAAGATAGCTTATGTCCTTGACACTGCTTTGCCTATTGCGCCTAAGGAAGGGGAAGATGGATTCACGGAATTTGATTTCGAAATCCACAAGCAACACATGGATGATAATGTGTTGGCTTGTTGCATCATGCTGGCATCCATGTCGCCTGAACTGCGTAAACAGCACGAGCATATGGATGCCCCCTCTATTATCATGCATCTCAAGAAGTTGTATGATATTAAAGGCAGACATGAGAGGTATGAGACCTTTAGGGAATTGTTCCTGTGCAAGATGACTGAAGGCATGTGTTTTAACCGCCATGTACTGAAGATGATGGCACTCATTGAGGAGCTAGAGGGTCTAGGGTTCACAATGGATGCTGAATTAATTAATGACTTAGTTCTATCATCACTTCCTCCTTCTTTCAGTGAATTCATAATGGATTACAACATGCATGGGATGCTTGTGAGCTTGCCAGAGTTGTTAAGGATGTTAACGACTGCTGAAATGTCTATCAAGAAGGATGAGACACAAGCTCTTATGATTGGTGGGCCTGAAAGGGCCATGGGTAAGGGTAAGGAGCCTGCAAAAGGCAACTCTCTTAAGCCCAAAGGTAAACCCAATAAGAAAAAGGGCAAAAAGAAAGGTAAGGGAGCACCCAAGGACAAAAGCGATGCTGTGTGCTTCCATTGTGGCAAATATGGCCATTGGAAAAGGAATTGTCCAGACTACCTGAAGAGTGTGAAGGAGCATGGTGATGCTTCAACCTCAGGTATTCACATGATTGAGATAAATTGTTCTTATGCTAATCCAACTTTATAAGGTATTGGATACCGGTTATGGTTCTTATTATCTGCAATGTGTTGCAGGTGCTTAGAAGCCTAGAAGATTGGAGAAGAACGAGGTGGACCCCACGCAGGTGATGAAGCAAGAGTTGCTGCTCATGCTGGTAGGGATACCAACCTCATTAGCCTACGGGCACCTTATTGCATTTGAATAATTGTCTTTATGTTCCCGGCATTTCTGGAAATATTATTTCTTGTTTAGAACAAGATGGTTTTGCTTTAACTATTAAGGATGGTACATTTTCTATCATTTTGAATGATATTATTTTGGTAATGCTTCTTTAATAAATGGCTTGTATGTTTTGGAAATGGGAACTGAAGTGCTCAATGTAGATGTGAAATGACCTAGGATAGATAATCAATCCTATCTTTGGCACTATAGACTAGGGCACATAAATGAAACAAGATTGTCTAGGATTCATAGAGATGGATACCTGGACTCCAAAGATTTGGAACCCTATGGACAGTATGAATCTTGTCTAGCTGGGAAAATGATTCGTCAATGCCCAAAGGGCTTGAGATTCATAGGGCTAGTGAGTTATTAGAACTCGTTCACTGTGATTTATGTGGCCCAATGTATATTGTGGCTAGAGGAGGAAACTCCTATTTCATTTACTGATGAAGTAGTGAAACGACATGGCAAGATGGTTAAGTCATTGCGATCAGTTCGTGATGGTGAATATTTGAGCCATGAGTTTTGGGATTATCAGAGAGAAAATAGAATTCTCTCGCAGTTTACTGCACTTAACACACCACACCAAAACGGTGTCAGGAGAAACAAGACTGTGTTAGACATGGTTAGGTCTATAATGAGTTAGACTCAATTTCCAAAATTGTTCTGGGGATATGCCTTAGACACAGCGGCATAACTTTCTAAATAGGGTACCGTCTAAATCTGTTCAGACCACACCATATAAGATATAGAGTGGTAAGAGACCCAACCTGAGTTACCTCAGGGTATGGGGATCGCCAACTTATGTCAAAGCGTTGACATCAGACAAGCTTAGTGCTAAGAGTACTAAATGTCTATTTGTGGGGTATCCTAAAGGTACTAAGGGATACTACTTCTACTCCATGGAAGAACACAAAGTGTTTGTGTCAAAGAATGCTGAGTTCCTTGAGAAGGATTTGATCTCTCAAGGAGGCAGTGGGAGTGAGATTGATCTTGAAGAAGTGCAAGATCCACAAGAACAGATTGAGGAACCCGAGTCTGCTCCGCAGGCGACGTTCTCCAATGGAGAAGTAAACACACAACTCCGTAGATCTACGAGGGTCATCCATCCACCTGAGAGGTACGGGTTTGTGATTGAGAATCAGCAAACTGTCGAGGATGATGAACCAAGTAACTACGAGGAGGCGGTCAAAGATGTTGACTCCTCAAGATGGCTTGAAGCCATGGAATCTGAAATGGATTCGATGTATCAGAACAAGGTATGGACCTTGGTTCCTAAACCACAAGGAATAGTTCCTATCGGTAATAAATGGGTCTTTAAAAGAAAGACTGATGCAGATGGCAACGTTCAGACCTACAAAGCTAGGTTGGTGGCGAAAGGGTATCGTCAAATACAAGGAGTTGACTATGATGAAACTTTCTCACCAGTTGCCATGATCAAATCTATTAGGATCATGCTTGCAATAGCAGCATACCACGACTATGAAATTTGGCAAATGGATGTCAAGATCGTCTTCTTGAATGGGTTCTTGAAGGAGGAAGTGTACATGACACAACTTGAAGGCTTTGAAATCAAAGATCAGGAGCATATGGTATGCAAACTACAAAGGTCAATATATGGGCTAAAGCAAGCATCAAGGAGTTGGAATATACGTTTTGATGAAGTCGTTAAGAGTAACGGTTTTATCAAGAACGAGGATGAACCTTGTGTTTACAGAAAGGTAAGTGGGAGTAATGTCGTCTTCCTAGTGCTCTATGTAGATGACATATTGCTAATAGGAAATGACATCCCCACATTAAAAATAACGAAAGAGTGGCTTTCAGAAAACTTTACCATGAAGGATTTGGGAGAGGCAGCCTTTATACTTGGTATAAAGATCTATAGAGATAGATCCAAGAGGCTGCTGGGTTTATCTCAATCCACGTACGTTGACAAGATGCTAAAGAGGTTTAGCATGGAAGGGTCGAAAAGGGGTTTTCTTCCTGTCAGTCATGGGGTACACCTATCAAGGGCTATGTGTCCTAAGTCACAGCCTGAGAAGGATCGCATGAGTGGAATTCCATACGCTTCAGCTATTGGATCCATCATGTATGCCATGATATGTACGAGACAAGATGTCTCATATGCTTTAAGCATTACGAGCAGATACCAGTCAGACCCTGGAGAGGGTCACTGGATAGCAGTCAAAACCATCCTTAAATACTTAAGAAGAACTAAGGATGCGTTTCTGGTCTATGGTGGGGTTAATGAGCTAATAGTGAAAGGGTTCACTGAAGCCAGCTCTCAAAGTGACAAAGATGACTGTAAGTCACAATCAGTGTTCGTATTCACCTTAAATGGTGGGGCAGTATATTGGAAGAGTTCCAAGCAGGATACTAAAGCAGATTTAATGACAGAAGCTGAATACATAGCTGCTTCAGAAGCGGCTTAGGAGGCCGTGTGGATCAAGGAAGTTCATTTCTGAACTAAGGGTGGTTCCAAGCGTGGATGTGCCCATATAGTTGCTTTGCGACAACACTGGAGCCATTACGCATTCAATGGAACCTAGGTCTCATCAAAGATCTAAACACGTGCTCCGCAAATATCACCTGATTAGAATAATCAATGATAGAATGGATGTAAAGAAGGAGTACATTCCCACAGACGATAACCTGGCCGATTCTCAGACGAAGGCTGTTTCTCAGAGAAAAGCATAATAGTGATTATGAGGCTTTAGGTATACGACTTAGGTCTGATTGGCTCTAGGCCAAGTGGGAGCTTGTTAGTATATGGGTGTCCTAGAGACAATCTTTTGATTAAATAAAGGACACTAGATGTAGAACTTTGTTTGTCGCAAATAAATAAAACACAATTTATTCAGTTTCATATTCTGTCTCGATATTATTGTTAATATTATATGAACGAACTGGATAAACCCCTTTTCTCACAGATAGTGTCATTAGAGTAATCTCTTTATGTTTGGGTATGTCTTTCCTTAGACCAGAAGTTATTACCTAGACTATGTTCTTGAAGGCATGTTTTGATTGTATGCCTCGTCTGCCTGAAACATGGAGACTCATAGGTATACTGTTGGGTGTGTCCTTAAAGGGCACAGGGCTAGGGTAATAAGCTGAAGGAATTCATCAAATCTTTGTGAGAGATTAGGTTATCTGTAAACCGGAGAAATCGGGATGACATTTACAGGGACTCGGGAATCTATGCATAGTAAAAGAGATCATGAGATGATCTGCCTTTAGAGTCAGTAAATTGAAGATTCCCTATTTCGAATAAAGCTTACCCTAAACCGCAGGGGTTGATACATTTCCTTACCCTAGGTTAATGGGAAGATAACCGAGACGAAGGGAAATACATACCGTAACCAAATATGTGCAATAGGATGATCAAGTCATTAATCTGATAGTTCTGGGGCAACAAAGCATTGCTAGTGCTCTGTGTTGTCATTAATTGGGTTGTGGGCTTGTTGGGCCCAAGCCCAGTTACGTCAGAAGCTAAGTTGGATCTAATGGGTCACACACTAACACCTTGTAGTCATGATAGACTAACTTTAAAGGTATTGGGCCTAATAATGGTTGTTAGCCCAAGAAGCTGTTTGGAAGCCCACCTAATTGGGTGGGTGGTGCATGGAGTTTAGTAATTGGCTTGGATAGTCCAAGCCATTACTAATTAATTTAATTAGTTAAATTAATAATCAAATATTTGAATTTTGAATTTTGAATTTGAAATTTGAATTTTGAATTTGAATTTTGAAATTCGAATTTTGAATTTGAAATTTGAAATTTGAATTTTGAAATTTGAATTTGGAATTTGAATTTTGAAATTCGAATTTTGAATTTGAAATTTGAAATTTTGAATTTTGAATTTGAATGTTTGAACATTTGAATTCAAGTGTTTGAATTTGATTTTGAATTGGCTTTGAAAAGTTGTTTCATAACAAAAGGATAAGACAGGATCTTATTGGAGCATATTCCTTGGATCAAGAAGCATCTTTGGAGCACATCCTTGGGCTGTTTGGTGCGCAAATTTGAGTGATAAGGATGTCATCTTATCACTTAAAACAAACTCCATTCAGATTTGGTGGTTGAGGGAATCAGTGGGTGAGTTGATTCAAATTTTGAATGCAACTACTCAATATATTTGGACCCCTTCTAGGGCTGAATTATGCGCATGAAAAGTATACTATATGATAGTTTATGAATTTAAGTTTAAATTATTTTGAACTTAATTTCATGAGGATAAGATTGGAGGTTGTTGACAAAATTGGTTTTGCAACAGCTCCACCTTATCCTCCCCTGTTCCATGCGCAAATTTCAAATGTGTTTGAAAGTTGGTTTTCATTTTGAATGAATTAAATTCTCTCCTCCTCTCATCAAGGTGTGCGCATATATACTGGTTCCTCACCTTAGGGTTTTGTCAAGAAAACCTAGCCAACTCTCCTTCATCTGATGCACCATTCTGTAGGGTAGTTCACTACACCTTTCCAAACAGAATACCTAGCCTCCACCTTCATCACTTGTGCGCATAGCAAGCCTCACTGTGGTGTTCATCTGGTGGCTTTCAAGAAGGGGTTCTTGCATCATTGACGAACGGTGGTGTGGATCACCATTAGAGGGTTTGAACCCTTCAACCCTGACATCTGATCTCCCTGACTGATTAGGCCAAAAATAAGGTAACATCATGCTGTCTTAAAGCATGAACCTATGTGTGCATGTATGTTCCGCAGTAAAAATTTTGTTTTTACACCTTACATGCATCGTCCTTCAAAGGTCAGTTTACTTTCATACATGACAAAGAGTGATGCTATAATTCATAATCAAGCTGCATCAATCAAAAATTTGGAGACTCAAGTAGGTCAATGGCAGAAGCACTTAGAAGCAGACATCAAGGAACCTTTTCAAGCAATACTGAAGTCCCAAAGAAAAATGGAGAAGAACAGGTCAATGCTATATCATTAAGGAGTGGTAAAGCTATAGATGAAGCATAAGTCATAAGGAATTACCATGAGCAGAAGCAAAAAGCATTGAACCAGAATGAAGAAGACAAAGTTGCTGAAGAGATGGAAAAACATGATTAACCCAAAGAAACCTCTCGTTGCTGACACTGAAACGATTGCTATAGCTAAGCCACAACAAGGCCAGACTGTCAGCAAGGCAACAAAACCACCACCTCCCTTCCTTCAAA
Organism: Gastrolobium villosum; assembly: GCA_032173675.1. Classification (NCBI taxonomy): domain Eukaryota; kingdom Viridiplantae; phylum Streptophyta; class Magnoliopsida; order Fabales; family Fabaceae; genus Gastrolobium; species Gastrolobium villosum. Next base: position 142,512 of record JAVKPL010003401.1, read on the forward strand.
GATTGCAGAAGCAAACTATGACAAGCAGTATAGAAAGTTCCTTGATGTTCTAAAACAATTGCACATTAATGTACCCTTGGTTGAAGCTCTTGAGCAAATGCCAAGTTATGCAAAATTCATGAAGGACATCTTGGCAAAGAAGAGGAAGCTGGAGGAATATGAGACTGTAGCTCTCACCTAAGAAAGTAGTCAATATTACCTCAACAAGTTACCACCAAATCTAAAAGATCCAGGGAGTTTTACTATTCCTTGTACTATTGGTAACCAATATGTAGGTAATGCACTATTAGATTTAGGCTCAAGTATTAACCTTATGCCTAAAAGTATCTTCAGAAAGCTTGGAATAGGAGAAGCACGTCCAACCACTGTCACACTACTGATGGCTGATAGATCAATAACTTATCCAGAAGGAAAAATCGAAGATGTATTGGTAAGAGTGGATAAGTTCATTTTTCCCGCTGACTTTATTGTTCTTGACTTTGAAGCAGATCGGGAAGTGCCCATCATATTGGGAAGAGCATTCTTAGCCACCGGACGAGCAGTAATTGATGTTTAGAAAGGAGACTTAACTATGCGAGTCAATGATGAGCAAGTTACATTCGATGTACTCAAGGCCATGAAGTATCCTGATCAAGTGGAAGAATGCGCTAGCATGGATACTATTGATGCGGTTCTGCTACAGCAACTCAAGCAGCAAACAGAGACAGAACCATTGAATGTTGCTATAGCATAGGAATGTGCCAATGATGAAGATGAAATAAAGGAGTGCCAATGATGAAGATGAAATAAAGGAGTGCCTAGCATGGATGGATTCACACCCAATAAGGCCATACAAAGAAAGACACTTTGAATCGCTTGGAGAAAGAGTGATAAAAACACTCAAGCCATCCGTAGAAGAACCTCCCATCCTTGAGCTTAAGCCACTGCCCCAGCATCTCAAATATGCATATTTAGGAGATGCAAATACTTTACCTGTTGTTATTTAATCTTCTTTCTCTGATACAAAAAATGAGCAGTTGCTAAAAGTACTAAAAAAACACAAAAGTTCCCTCGGATGGAGCATTGCAGACATAAAAGGAATCAACCCCACATTCTCCACACATAAAATATTGCTGCAGGAAGGCTATAGCAGCACTGTGCAACCTCAAAGAAGGCTGAATCCCATGATGAAGGAAGTGATTAAATGGCTTGATGCAGGAGTAATATACCCCATTTCAGATAGCCAATGGATAAGTCCTGTGCAATGTGTACCAAAGAAAGGAGGAATCACAGTTGTGAAAAATGAGAAAAATGAGCTTATACCAATAAGAACTATGACTGGATGGAGAATATGCCAGGATTATAGGAAGCTCAATGATGCTACAAGGAAGGACCACTTCCCCTTGCCTTTCATTGACCGAATGTTGGATAGACTTGCAGGGAAGGAGTTCTATTGTTTTTTAGATGGATATTCGGGCTACAACCAGATTGTTGTAGCACCAGAAGATCAAGACAAGACCACATTCACTTTCCCGTATGGAACATTTGCCTTTAGAAGGATGCCATTTGGGTTATGTAATGCACCAGTAACCTTCCAAAGGTGCATGATGGCAATATTCACGGATATGGTGGAGAACTTTGTGGAAATATTTATGGATGATTTCTCGGTCTTTGGAGAATCATCCGAATCTTGTCTTGAGAATTTATCAAAGGTACTTAAGAGATGTGAAGAGACTAACCTAGTGCTGAATTGGGAGAAATGCCATTTCATGGTCAAAGAAGGTATAGTCTTGGGTCACAAAGAATCAAAGGAAGGACTAGAAGTTGATAGAGCAAAGATATCAGCGATAGAGAAGCTGCCCATACCCGTTAATGTCAAGGGAATCAGAAGATTTTTGGGACATGCTGGATTCTATAGGAGGTTCATCAAGGACTTCTCAAAAATTTCCAGACCTCTATGCAGATTGCTGGAGCAGAACACCCCATTCATAGTTGATGATCAATGCAAGGCAGCATTTGAAGAGTTGAAGCAGAAGCTTATTACAGCACCCATAATTATTGCACTTGATTGGACTTCACCATTTGAAATCATGTGTAATGCTAGTGAATGTGCCATTGGAGTAGTTCTTGGTCAAAGAAAGAATAGGATTTTTCATCCTATCTATTATGCTAGCAAAATGCTTACAGGGGCACAATTTAATTATACAGTCCCTGAAAAAGAACTTTTATATGTTGTTTTTGCATTTGAAAAGTTTAGATCTTATTTATTTGGTGCTAAGGTGACTGTTTTTACTGACCATGCAGCTATTAAATACCTAGTAGATAAAAAGACTCAAAGTCAAGATTGATACGGTGGACTATTTTACTTCAAGAGTCCGACCTAGAGATTAAGGATAAAAAAGGCACAGAGAACCAAGTTGTAGACCACCTATCAAAGCTAGATGATGGAAGGTCAGAAAGCGATAAAGAACCAGTGAAGGATGAACTCCCAGATGAACAGTAGTTTGCTATTAACTGTGCTATAGCACCATGGTACGCTGATATAGCAAACTTTCTGGTGAGTGGAATAATGTCGAATCACAAAAACTCACAGCAAAGAAAGAGGTTCATCCATGACTGTAAATATTATCTTTGGGATGAACCACACTTGTTTAAAAGATGCCCAGACCAAATCTTACGAAGATGTGTGCCAGAAGAGGAGATGCAATCCATACTTGAACATTGTCACTCATCTCCTTATGGTGGCCACTATGCTGGAGTCAGAACAACAAAGGTGCTGCAATCAGGTTTTTACTGGCCCTCTTTATTTAAAGATCACATATGTTTGTTTCAAGTTGTGATAGGTGCGAAAGAATTGAAAATATATCAAGGAGACATGAAATGCCTCTCAACCCTATCTTGGAAGTTGAACTATTTGACGTTTGGGGGCTGGATTTCATGGGACCATTCCCACCTTCATTTGGAAATCAATACATTTTGGTGGCAGTGGACTACGTCTCTAAATGGGTAGAAGCAGCAGCATTACCCACAAATGACTCCAAAGTGGTTTGGAAGTTCCTCAAGAAGAATATCTTCACAAGGTTTGGCACACCAAAAGCAATCATAAGTGATGAAGGAAGCCATTTTTGCAGTAAGCAAATTGAACATCTTTTGGCTAAATATGGAATGAAGCATAAGATTGCTACAACATACCACCCTCAGACCAGTGGGCAAGTTGAAGTGTCCAATAAAGAAATCAAGAGGATCTTGGAAAAAGTGGTGAATCCTTCAAGGAAGGATTGTTCATTTAGATTAGATGACTCACTGTGGGCATATAGGACTGCCTACAAGACAGCATTAGGTGCATCCCCATGCAGAATTGTCTTTGGCAAAACATGTCACTTACCTGTTGAGTTAGAGCATAAAGCATACTGGGCTATATAAAAGCTGAATCTAGATGAACAGGCAGCAGGACAGGAGAGAATGCTATAGCTAAATGAACTGGAGGAGTTCAAAATGAATGCATATGAAAATGCCAAACTTTATAAGGAAAATATGAAAAAATGGCATGATAACAAGATAATGCCAAGGGTATTTGAGCAAGGTCAGCAAGTCCTTCTATTTAATTCAAGGCTCAAGCTCTTCCCAGGCAAGCTCAAATCAAGGTGGACATGACCTTTTAAGGTTGCACATGTGTATCCCTATGGAGCTATTGAAATTATGAATGAAAAGGATGGGAGCACATTCAAGGTTAATGGACAAAGGCTGAAGCATTATTGGGGATATCAAAATACCAAGGAGACAACCATTATCTCCTTGAATGAGCCAAGTTGAGATCTAATGAGAAGAAGTCAGGCCGAAGACTATAACACAAGCGTTTTTGGGAGGCAACCCAAAGTTTAATTAGGAAGCTTTTGATTTTTATGATTTTTTTATTGCAATCTTTAAAGTTCATATTTTCAATTATTAGAATTAGGATAAGTTAGTATCCATGTTCTTTTTAATTTTAGTTAAGATGGTTATAGGGAGAAGAACGATGTGCATACCCATTAAAAATAAAAATATAGGAACCAGGCTGCAGCAAAAGGTCGTGGAAAATAAAGGCAGACCCATAACATTTGGGTTAGAATAAAGGAGTCGGGCCAAGCAAGCTTGGGCCCAATTCAGATGCAGCAATTAAAGATAATGAGATGTATTGCAGCCCAACGGTAACATTTTCAGAGGCTGCCACATCATCACTCAGCTGTAACAATGCAACGGTTAAAAACTCAAGAGAATGGATGAAACGACACAGCTGTCAGAATCGTGATGCAGCACCATCCAATTCACCCAGCCATCAATAGTGAACCGTTGTGACCCCATGTGCATATTCACCTTACTATAAAAGCCAGGTTCTATCTTTTATCTTTCATTATCGTGTTTCTATAAAATTTCAGAGAATTTTTTTTCTCTCTTCCAACTTCATCTTCAAGAACATTCTTGCAACAACTCAAGCCACAACAAGGGCTTGAGTTTGGAGTCCCCCAACCTTTTTCTTTCTTTCTTTAACCAGAGGCAACCAAACTGAGTTTGGAGTGGAGAAATGGAGATCTCAAGCACTCGAAGTGGAAAAATTAGGGCAGGGCTAGTGGGAGTGGCTCTTAATCAGAACCGGTCCCCTCCTTCTCCACTGAAAGAGCAATGCAGAGGAACAAAGTTATGCTCAAACGGACACCATCACCAGACAAGGTTTTCATCAAAGACTCTCTTGATGCTAATGACTACCCGTCCTACATTTCAGTCATCATCGAGGCTCACCAATGGAAAACCTTTTGTTTACATGAGCAAGATGGTGTACTCCCCATCGTGTGAGAGTTCTATGCCAGTATGCCCCAGGGAAGACCTTTAAAGGTTGAAGTAAGATGAAAGGTTGTACCATTTAGTGCTGCAGCTATTAGGAAAATCTATGATTTGCCCAAGGTTGTGGATGAGTTCTATGAGTGGAAGAACACCACTGATCAAGAAAGATTGCAAGAAGTGCTGGATGTAACGCCTGGCAACTTGCAAGGATTAACGACTGTCCCCACACACTAACACGAGACTTTTCAGGGTGCTTTGTCCTCACTCGCACACTTCCCGGGAAAACTTCCCAGGAGGTCACCCATCCCAGAATTGCTCCAAGTCAAGCACGCTTAACTGTGGAGTTCTTCTGATCCGGGCTACCGAAAAGTAGATGCATCTTGTTAGTATAGGTAGTACCAATTAATTCTTATAAGCCATTCCCAACTGTACCGTCCCATACCAGCACAGTCTTTGGAATCCCTCTCTTTCCGGTGTTGATTCGATTCATTCATGTACCCCCGTCGCTGGAAGCCTGCCAGGAGCCGCTCCTTGTCCATGCCCTTGCGCACCGGCGATCACTCCCTGCCCTCGTCAGCGCCCGGGATGTTACATGCCCACCAGCTTCCGCCTGGTTCGTCCTCGAACCACACCGTACTGGATGAGAGGCCCTGCTCTGATACCACTTGTAACGCCTGGCAACTTGCAAGGATTAACGACTGTCCCCACACACTAACACGAGACTTTTCAGCGTGCTTTGTCCTCACTCGCACACTTCCCGGGAAAACTTCCCAGGAGGTCACCCATCCCAGAATTGCTCCAAGTCAAGCACGCTTAACTGTGGAGTTCTTCTGATCCGAGCTACCGAAAAGTAGATGCATCTTGTTAGTATAGGTAGTACCAATTAATTCTTATAAGCCATTCCCAACTGTACCGTCCCATACCAGCACAGTCTTTGGAATCCCTCTCTTTCCGGTGTTGATTCGATTCATTCATGTACCCCCGTCGCTGGAAGCCTGCCAGGAGCCGCTCCTTATCCATGTCCTTGCGCACCGGCGATCACTCCCTGCCTTCGTCAGCGCCCGAGATGTTACACTGGATGAATGCTGTAGGCCAGGAACCGAGTGGACCGTAACACCCCAACAACATATGTCTTTCTCAAGAACCACACTCAAGCCTGAAGCTAGAGTGTGGTATCATTTTTTGAAAAATTGATTGATGCCCATGCCTCACACTGAGACGGTTTCAAAAGATAGAGCAGTCTTGCTCTGTTGTTTGTTGGATGGAAGGCTTATTGATGTAGGCCGAATTATACATTCTGAAATCTTGGCCTGCGCCAAGACTGATAGTGGTTACTTATGGTTTCCAGGTTTGATAACTCGATTGTGCATGGAAGCCTAGGTTCCAATTGGAGATGAAGAGGAGAAAATTAAAATGAATGGAGAAATCTCCCCTGCTGCAGCAAGAAAGATATCGAAGAATGCTGAAGAGCTAGCACAAGGCAGTGCTACTGCAACTCCTCAGAAAACTGATGACACATCACCACCTGCTGAAGGTGCTGAAATTTGGTAGAGAATCAATAAGAGGCTGACAAAGATGGAGAAAGACCAAAATTGGAAACAAGAAAACTTGTGATGAACAAACTGAAGGAGATAGATAGCTTCATCTTGGGCCAGTTGGGATTTCTCAATTATGCACCTCAAGCCTCTGATGCAGCAATGCCGATGCAATAAGGGAGTGATGATGAAGGAGAAAAAAAAGAAGAATTGGAAGAGGAGGTTGAGAAAAAAATATGAAAACATGGAAGATAACCCATCAGACCAAGAAGAGCACGATGAAGACTAGATCATAACTTGTAATAGTTTTGATTTAGAAGAAAAAATATCTAGGTTGTGTTGCTCTTTTATTTTCTTTTTGCTATATGTAATCACCTGCATCACCTATAAAGTTAATGAAAAAAGAGGAAAATGTTTGCTAATTAGTTAGATTTTAATTTCGGTAAAGTTAATTTTTCTGTCTTGTGTGAATAAAGAAGTTAGGTTATATGTTACAGCATGAAAATAAGAAAAAGAGTTGGAGAAAATGTCTCAATAAGGAGTAACAAGAAGTTAGAAATTAATGATGCATCAATAAGGTAAAAAAGATTGCATCTTTAGCTATGTTGTTATGATCCTTTTTGCTCTAGCAGGATAATAGTAGTTATGATGAGTGAGAGTAAGTGTTTTTCAATTTGAACTTGCAAAGCAATGAAGGCATGAATTGGAGGCTGACATGATCAAAGCAGAAAGTAACTGGAATGATTGAACATTCAAGCACAAAGGATGAACTTCAAAGCAAGAGAAGCCGAAAGAGTTGATTGCGGATGAGGACTTAGGATCCAGAGTTAATGGATTTGAATCTTACCATTTGAGTAAGTCTTGAAGGCTATAAGGGTGAAAGAAGCTGAGCTAAAGCAAGTGCAAAAGCACAAGTGAAAAGAAAGCCCCTCACAAAAGGAAAAAGAAATCAAGGTCAAAAAGACAAAAAAATAAAATAAGTGCTAATGCACATAAGCAAAGCTCACAAGAATAAAAGAGGGAGCCAAAGTCAAAAGAAAAGCAAGCAAGATGTACACTCGTTTCTTCAATTTTCTACACAAAGGTTTGATTCAAGTTTGACAAGTATGGACACAACAACTAAGTCTTATGATTCTTAGTTTGAAGCTCTCAAGTGGATCAAGCCAACAAGGAAGTTTTTCACACACACTCAATACTCCAGAAGCAAGAAGCCAAGATAAGAAAAGCTGACAAAGATCCCAAAGTTGAAGTGTAAGCCAAAGTTGAAAGGCAACTCTCACGTGTACATTGCTGTTGGAATGCTACATCAGAACTGCTCATCTCAGTAATAATCATTGCTGCAATTATGCTGCCGAATATATGCAGACCAATTAATCATTTTCTTCTTTGTTACTCGAGGAAGAGCAACGTTTTGAGTTTGGAGTGTGATAACTCTCCCAAAAGAGAGTTGATTTAGTATTTTTATGATGGATTTTCAGCATAAATTCCATATAAGTTGACCTCTTTGCATGATAATTGAGATAATTATTGTATATTTATGATTGAGTGCTTTGAGATGACTAAGTATGGAAAATAAGACAATATCCCTTGATTTTATGTAAGAAAAGATGACTTGTTGAGTGTTTGCCTTTGTAGGAAAAATTGACGTAAGAATGATGAAGCAGAGAAGCTGACGAAGTAATGATATAGCAAGCGCTATAGCATGACAGCATGGACAAAGGAACAACCGAACTTTTGAGTTTCAAAAGTTAGTTATTCTTCAACAACACACCAGCAAGTAAGGGAAGCTTCTAAAGATTCAACCTTATCCCAAAGTCTCGATAGTCAAGGATGATATTCAAAGATTAAAGTCTTATCCTAGAACCAAAGAACAAGGATAACAACCTTGGTTCGGTCAACAACAATTGGCACAAGAAAATCCAAGAAGATAAAGAACTTATCCAAATAAGTGCCAACAAATCCGAGAATCCCAAGGAATAAGGGCAACAAACTCAGCTCACATTCGGTCAATAACAACATTGACACAAGAGTTACAAGAAGATCAAGATCTTATCCAAGAAAGTGTCAACAACCCAAGAATCTAGGGATACAATAAGGCTACAACAACAAGGTTCACAGAGTTTCACTCCTAACCCAACAGCTCAACTATCCAACCACTTTCCTATATAAAGATGAGCTCCCTCACGAGTATGGACAGTTCGGAACACGGTTTTGAGGAGAGTTCAGAGGCAGAAGAACGTTTTTAGAGAAGGAAAGTGAGGTTCTTGGAGGAGGAAGAGCAGTATTGGAGCAGTGCCACAGCAAGGCAGTGACAACGTTTTCCTGCAGCAATTGTTTCCATCTTCTTTTCTATTTTCCAATGAATTCTTTCTGTCTTTTCTCTATTTTATTTAATCCCATCATGATCTAATTTGCTCTATAGGTTAGGTGATAAAGTATCTATGCTGTAATATTGAGATGTATGCCTAAACTTTGTTTATGTTAATGTTTAATGAGTTATTCAACAAGTTTGCTTAATCTTATTCATGTCTGCATGTCGAGAGATACATATATGATATTAAGGAGGTTGGGGCTGAGAGGTTTCCGAATCTAGACCCTTGTTGAATTATGTGGATTAATTAGGTTAATTATAACTTGATTAAGTTATGGGTAGAGAGATCATTCACACCACATAGCCTTGAACTTGAACGTGAACAATTCAGTGATTAGTTTGGCCATAGAGATGTGGGAATTAGTTATTGGGTATATATGTTAGGTTGGTCAAAAGCCCCAGCATACATCAGTGTTCGATTACTAGTTAAACATTGATATAGCATCGTTAAGCATCATTTCAGTATTGCTGTATCAGGAAAATTGATCCTAACCTATATCTCATCCATCATCTTAATACATATTATTTTAGTTTATTATTTTCTTAATTTTAATTGTCTTTTATCTTACAACCTAATCATCACAATCAATCATTTTACCTATTTTCTTTACTTAAATAATCATCCCTTAACACTTATCTCCGTGGGAATGATACTTGGACTCACGCATCCCTTTATTACATGTGACACGTGCACTTGCGTATTTGTGTGGATGAATTAATTGATTACAAATTGCACAACAGTGTGTCATCCGTAGAGGAGCACACTAGGAAGTCTCAGGTGTATATGGATGGAGGGTGCCTTGATTAATGTTCTGGGAACACTTCTTTGGATTGGAACCCGTAGGCTATATGCCGAGGCCACTAGGCCGGATGTTGCGTGGTATTGGCATTGACCATTCCAACTTCATCTTATTTCGTTCCCTATGCTTCCCTACTTCACTAAATCCCTTGCTTTATCCCATTTTGAATGTTGTATTATATTAGTGATATGCATCGAAGTGAGCCATTGAGCGGAGTAATCTCCAGAACCTCTGGGTTACTGAGATATATTCGTATATCTCACCCCATTTTGGGGACTTTATTTCTGGTAGTGGCAGTGGAGCCAGAGCGGCGGGCAAGAGACCCATAGGTTGAGCTTGGACATGGAGTTTATTTTGCGTTTTGTGGCCATTGGGCTTAGGTTAGACTTAGGGCATGAAAACTGTATATGGAGTTAGGCTTATGCATTTTACCATCGATGTTCATGCCATATTTTGTCTAAGTTTAGCTTATGTTTTATCATATTTTCATTTGGAGATTTTTATGTTGTATATTGATTATGCTTCTTGAGGTTATTGTAATATTTGTAAAGAAGCATTGTAAATTGTATTATTGAGACCTTGTGTAATATTGAAGCATCCTATGTGATGAAAGGGCAATAGGCCTATTTTACGATGTGATTTATGTTTTATGCCAAGAGGAATGCATACAAAGGAATTAATGTGATTAAAATGGTTTAAGATTTGATAACGTAAATGTTGAATTTAGAAACCAAGCTTTGGTATAAATTGTGAAGGGTTGTAAGAGCACCAAGCCATTGCTGGTCCTTGAGTGCCACCCATGTCTATTAGGTACCATTTGAGGTTAGATAACACACCTTTAAAGGTGGGATATGTTGGAAAAACAAAGGAGACTTTGGAAAAATTTCTAGAAATTGGCAGAATCAGATTTTGAGTGAAATTTGGGAGAGCATATCTACCTCCACAAAGGTCCAATAGGGACGTACCATACACTGTTTTAAAGCTTGAGATGTCCTACACCTTATAAAAAAAATTGAGATCCATCTGAGTTACACGTAGCCCTGTAGAATCCAGAGAGAGCGGACTGCTCAGAACGCCCCTGCACATGGGGCTGTCACTGCCAGTTTTTGGGAAAATTATTCCCGCTTTGTTTCTTAGTCAAATTAGGTGCATGATATGTCAAATTGAAGCTTTAGGTGTCTAGTTCAATACATAAATATTTGAGAGCAATTGGTGGAGAGGATTTTTCCGAATCTTTAATGGAGTGAGGGTTGTTTGGAGCCCTGTTTGGGTTGGCTGACAGATTTGCTTGTCCAACTTTAAATGGTAATAACCGGAGCAAACGAGAACTTTATGACTCATGTGATAGCTTGTTAGAAATATAATTTAGTATAGAATTACATACTAAAATATGAGAGGTTCACGACATGCGGTTTTTCTGCAATGTCCAGAATACCGAACCATGTTCGGGTAGGTAGAAAACGTAAAAGTGAAATTTAAGCTAAGTGAGTTTATGAGAACTCCTTAGTGACTTGATGTCTCATTTATTACGCTTTATTATTGTTTTAAATGCTCGCGTAATAAAAAGGAAAATGTTTACTCGCATTTTTTTAAATGAATTATTGTGATTGTAACTGCGCCTAATATCATAATTAATGTTAACAATATCGGTACGTAACGTGCTGTTACATTAGGGATAATGACTTTTCTCACTGTGACTTCCCCTTTTTGGATTTGGCTTGCTGCCTATGTCTTAATTTAGAAGATCTTTCGTGCCTTCTTCAACGATTAGTCTGGCTTCGAATACTATGACTTCTCTTATTTTTGACGGACTTGGATTCTTTTGCCATAGTCTTGGATTCTAGAAGGAGGAGTTAGCCTCCTCGATTTTTAGCCCGAATGCGTATACTCTGACTTTTATTTTGAGCCCCGCTTCATTAGGGATGACTTTTTAATTTGAGGCCAGCATGTTCGATCATGGTAGCCAAAACCTTAATGACTTGGCTTTGCTGCTGTAGTCTTAAGTCACTAGGGCAGTTTTTCGCCTTCTTCATTTTGAGCCCAACCTCATATACCGTGGCATTCTTTAAATTGACTTGGCTTTTGCCTTGTCTACACTTTTGAAGGCAGTATCTTTGCCTTTCTGATTTTAGCCCAGCTTAACGTACCGCGGCTTTACTGTTGGTCTAGACTTTTTGCAGTATTGTTTGCGAAGGTTGTATTCACCTTCTTGAACTCTGCTTATCATACTGTGGCTTTTGTATTTGTGACTAGGCCATAGTCGCTTTATATTTTTGGCATGACTTTCACCATAGTTTGTATGAGCCCGACTTTGCATACCATGGCTTTCTACTTTGACCCAGGCTTCATTAGCGGTGGCCTTTTAATTTGAACCCGGCTTCTTAGCCATGGTTTTCTTATTTTGAATCCCGCTTCATTTGCGGTGGATTTTTAATTTGAGGCTGGCCTGTTGGGCTGTAAACTTTTTCATTTGGTTTTGTTGCCAAAATCTTGAATAGGAGCCCGACATCATATGTCGCCTCGATTTTTTTTTATATCTCAAATTGGGGTGTGATCCTTTTCCAGGATCACGATCTCTCCAAATTCGTCTTCTTGGATTGGGCTGTGATCCTTTTGCTAGAATCACATCTCTCCAATTCTGTCTTCATCTTTATTTCAGATTGAGGTGTGATCCTTTTGCTAGGATCACATCTCTCCAATTCAGTCTTCATTTTTTTCTCAGATCGAGGTGTGATCCTTTTGCTAGGATCACATCTCTCCAATTTCATCTTCATTTTTATTGGGTGTAATTCTTTTGCTAGGATCACATCTCTCCAATTTCTTCTTCATTTTAATCTCAGATCGGGGTGTAATACTTTTATTAGGGTCACATCTTTCTTTTTCTGTCTTCATTTTGATCTTGGAGCCTGAAGCTATGGCTAAGGCTGAGTTGATGCTCAAGGATGAGGTCAAGCTTTAATCTTGAAGCCCTTGGTTGGGCTGAGTTGGAGCTTAAGGTCGAGGTTGAACTATTAAACTTAAAGCCCTTAGTTGGGCTGAGTTGAAGCTTTAGGCTATGACCGAGCTTTTAAACTTTAAGCCCTTCGTTGGGCTGAGATGATGCTCAAACCCGAGGCCGAGCTTTTAAACTTTAAGCCTTTAGCTGGGCTGAGTTGAAGCTCTACGCTAAGTCTGAGCTTTTAAACTTGAAGCCCTTCATTGGGCTGAGCTCAAGGCCGAGGCTGAGCTAATAATCATGAAGCCCTTCACTGGGCTGAGTTGAAGCTCAAGGCTGAGGTCGATCTGATAATGATGAAGCCCTTCATTGAGCTGAGTTGAAGCTCAAAGTTGAGGTTGTGCTTTAATCTTGAAGCCGTTCACTGGGCTGAGTTGGAGCTCAAGGCCCAGGCTGAGCTATTAAACTTAAAGCCCTTAGTTGGGCTGAGTTAAAGCTTTAGGCTAAGGCCAGACTTTTAAACTTTAAGCCCTTAGTTGGGCTGAGATGAAGCTCAAGGCTGAGGTCGAGCTTTTAAACTTTAAGCCCTTCACTTGGCTGAGTTGATAATCATGAAGCACTTCACTAGGCTTAGTTGAAGCTCAAGGCTGAGGCCAAGCTTTAATCTTGAAGCACTTCACTGGGCTGAGTTGGAGCTCAAGGTCGAGGCCGAGATTTTAAACTTGAAGCCCTACACTAGGCCGAGTTGATAATCATGAAGCCATTCACTGGGCTGAGTTGGAGCTCAAGGCTGAGGCCGAGCTTTTAAACTTTAAGCCCTTCGTTGGGCTGAGATGGAGCTCAAGGCTGAGTCCGAACTTTTAAACTTTAAGCCTTTAGTTAGGCTGAGATGAAGCTCAAGGCTGAGGCCAAGCTTTTAAACTTTAAGCCCTTCACTGGACTGAGTTGATAATCATGAAACCCTTCACTGGGCTGAGTTGATAATCATGAAACTCTTCAATGGGCTGAGTTGATAATCATGAAGCCCTTTGCTCGGCTGAGTTGAAGCTCAAGGCTGAGGCCGAGCTTTAATCTTGAAGCCCTTCACTGGGCTGAGTTGGAGCTCAAGGCTGAGGCTGAGCTTTTAAACTTTAAGTCCTTCACTGGGCTGAGTTGATAATCATGAAGCCCTTCAGTGGGCTGAGTTGATAATCATGAAGCCCTTCAGTGGGCTGAGCTGATAATCATGAAGCCCTTAAGTGGGCTGAGTTGATAATCATGAAGCCCTTCACTCGGCTGAGTTGAAGCTCAAGGATGAGGCCGAGCTTTTAAACTTTAAGCCCTTCACTGGGCTGAGTTGAAGCTCAAGGCTGATGCCAGAATTTAATCTTAAAGCCCTTCACTGGGCTGAGTTGGAGCTCAAGGCTGATGCCGAGCTTTTAAACTTGAAGCCTTACACTTGGTTGAGTTGATAATCATGTATCCTGGACTAGGCTTAGTTGATAATCATGAAAACTTTCACCGAGCTGAGTTAAAGCTCAAAGCTGAGGCTGAGTTGAAGCTCAAGGCTGAGGGCGAGCTGATAATCATAAAGCCCTTCAGTGAGCTGAGTTGAAGCTCAAGGCTGAGGCCGAGCTTTAATCTTGAATCCCTTCACTGGGCTGAGTTGGAGCTCAAGGCTGAGGCCGAGCTTTTAAACTTGAAGCCCTTGATGCTCTCCGGCAAGTATACCGATCGCACAAGTAATATAGAAGTAAATAGAGTATCGTCTCCACAGTGATTGTAAACCAAGTATTACGATAACCAGTCCCCTTAAGTTGGAAAAATTGATTGTTGTTGGTAAAATTTTGAATGGATTGAGTAACAATAAAAATAAAAGTAAAGACTTGTTTTTATATTTTTGTTTAAGAGAATAAAATAGGAACGAGAATGAGTGATTTGTAAAAAGACGTTAGAAAACACTGCAGCCAGGATACACTCACCAAGTGATCCCACCTTTTACTCTGGATTGATTTATAATATTCATTCAATTTAATAACTCAGAAAAATTATCATCTCAAAATAATTAGTTAAATCCCAATCCTTTGGTAATTTAACCCTTTAATTCAATTGAAACCCTAATCCCTTAGCAATCCCGCATGAAATTAAGCATTAAGCCGATAAATCCAACGATTACGATCTATACAAGTCTATCCCTAGAACATGCATAGATCGTTATCTTACCCCCTTTCAGAATCAAAACCCCAACATTCCTATTGTGAGCCCTAATCCCCAAATTATCATCTCCTATTAGGTTGATCAAATATAACAGAAATAATAACAATACGCACAAGGTAAAGATAAAGTATATTAAAATAAATGAACAATGTAATTCAATCCTTCGTATCAAAGGTTAACATATGGATCGTGACCCTGACTACAATAAAGAGACTTAGCAGACCATTGTCATGGCTAAAATCCAATATTCAGAAAGAAACATAAATCACAAGAGAAGCAGATGAAGAACGAAGAACGCAGATCCAGAACTCTCTCAGCAGCGACGGTCTCCTCTAGGTCCGAATTAACCCTAAAGTGTGCTGAGTTCTTTTTTTATATTCTTCCTTTTTCCTCTTCCAAAATTACCCTTGTAACCTACGGTGCTGTGCTTCCGCAACTGACGGTCTCAGCGTCAGATCCACGCCAAGAGCGTGGCTTCCTCTGAACTCCCACGCTACCAGCGTGACATCCACGCTGTGAGCGTGGGAAGAAAGATGATTTCACGCCAACAGTGTGATATCCACGCTGTGAGCATGGAAGCCTTTGGTTCTTCACGCCACCAGCGTGATATCCACGCTATGAGCGTGGAAGCCTCTAGTTCTTCACGCCACCAGCGTGACATCCACGTTGTGAGCGTGGGTCTTCATTTTGGCAGATCCTCATTTTGCTCCAGATTTGTTTGATTCCCCTATAAAATAAGCATAAAATCAGTTGAACAATCCTGAAATTGGAATTTAAGAAAAATAACCATAAACGTTGCCTTTTTACTAAGGATTAGCCAATAATCTTCCTCTTTTTAGCTTGAATTTACCCATGTGCTGATGGCACATCAAACAATTCCCAGATTTTGAACTTTGTTGTCCTCAGCAATGTAATAGATTAAAAAGAAGAGGAAGATGAACTCTGTGAAGAAACACATGAACATAACCTTTCTTAAGAAATCAAACTGCTATGCATGTATATCTGCTTGGTACAGATTTCACAATAATGCTCTTCAGTTGTATCAAGATCTTAGATCCTAGATTGAATATTCCTCACCAGATAAATACATTCTCTTCACTCAGTGTCTGAGGTTTCTGCACTCATTCCATCAAGGTAGCAGTAATTCCATGATCTTGAGCATATTCTCAAGTTCCTAAAAGTGAGGAACCCATTTACCATGCATAGACTGATCAAAATATCTTTGATAGGTTATTGAAAGTAATCTGGCCTTTGAAGGCCGATGCATGTAAGGTGTAAAACAAAAATTTTACTACGGAACATACATGCACACATAGGTTCATGCTTTAAGACAGCATGATGTTACCTTGTTTTTGGCCTAATCAGTCAGGGAGATCAGATGTCAGGCTTGAAGGGTTCAAACCCTCTAATGGTGATCCACACCACCGTTCGTCAATGATGCAAGAACCCTTTCTTGAAAGCCAGCAGATGAACACCACAGTGTGGCTTGCTATGCGCACAAGTGGTGAGGGTGGAGGCTAGGTATTCTGTTTGGAAAGGTGTAGTGAACTACCCTACAGAATGGTGCATCAGATGAAGGAGAGTTGGCTAGGTTTTCTTCAAAATCCTAAGGTGAGGAACAAGTGTTATGCGCACACTTGGAGAGGAGGAGAGATTTAAATCATTCAAAATGAGAACCAACTTTCAAACTCTTTTGAAATTTGCGCATGGAACAGGGAGGATAAGGTGGAGCTGTTGCAAAACCAATTTTGCCAACAACCTCCAATCTTATCCATATGAAATTAAGTTCAAAATAATTTAAACTTAAATTCATAAACTATCATATAGTATACACCTTTAATGCGCATAATTCAGCCCTAGAAGGGGTCCAAATATATTGAGTAGTTGCATTCCAAATTTGAATCAACTCACCCACTGATTCCCTCAACCACCAAATCTGAATGGAGCTTTGTTTTAAGTGATAAGATGACATCCTTATCACTCAAATTTGCGCACCAAACAGCCCAAGGATGTGCTCCAAAGATGCTTCTTGATCCAAGGAATATGCTCCAATAAGATCATGTCTTATCCTTTTGTTATGAAACAACTTTTCAAAGCCAATTCAAATTCGAATTCAAACACTTGAATTCAAATGTACAAACATTCAAATTCAAAATTCAAAATTTCAAATTTCAAATTCAAAATTCGAATTTCAAAATTCAAATTCCAAATTCAAATTTCAAAATTCAAATTTCAAATTTCAAATTCAAAATTCGAATTTCGAAATTCAAATTTCAAATTCAAATTTCAAAATTCAAATTTCAAATTTCAAATTCAAAATTCGAAATTCAAATATTTGATTATTAATTTAACTAATTAAATTAATTAGTAATGGCTTGGACTATCCAAGCCCATTACTAAGCTCCATGCACCACCCACCCATTTAGGTGGGCTTCCAAACAGCTTCTTGGGCTAACAACCATTATTAGGCCCAATACCTTTAAAGCTAGTCCATCATGACTACAAGGTGTTAGTGTGTGTCCCATTAGGTCCAACTTAGCTACTGACATAACTGGGCTTGGGCCCAACAAGCCCACAACCCAATTAATGACAACACAGAGCACTACTACAATGAGGCATCTCTGAATAATTATTTCTATTTAGGCTCAATCCTCACAGCTGTAATTCAAACTAGAATCTAATTTCCAGAATTCATATCAAACATTATCTTAGAATAATTCCCCAAAGAACAGTTATACAAACAAGCAGGTATCATTCTCAGATTATAAAACAAATGAATGCTTCACAGATATCATGCTCTTTATGATTCAATTCACAATAATACTAAGCCAGCTTGTCAAATCTGAGATTGCTTATTCAGGAATTCAAAATTTTTTTTTTTGTTTTTTTAAAGATAATTAGCAAAAATATTAAACAAAGTAAAATTATTAAACAAAAGTTGAAGTATCTCCCTTTTGCAGATGAAATTTCTGTTTCCTTTATGTTGTGTTCCGCAGTTAGCAAGTCTCGCATATAACAGCATGCGACCAATTCCCAGATTTAGAACATTGCTGTCCCCAGCAACAAACTATATTAATCGAAGAAGCTAATTCTGCCAGGTGGAACACACATACACACTTGTTAAGTATCAACAGATTAAACATTAAAAAGTACTGCATATAGGAAAATAATCCAACCAAAATATCCACAAAAATACTTAAAACAACAAAAGGAAATACTAAAATGTATGTGATGGTGAAGTGGGTGACATGTGAACAAATACATAGTCATCAGTAATCTCCTATAGCAGCATCATCATCATCATCATCAGCTGGAACTGTATATGGATCAGCCTCCGCTGGAACTGTATATGGATCAGCCTCCGCTGGGAGTGGAGAAGGTGGAAACTGTGGCCTGAAACTCGCAGTATCAATCCTGCGATAACTGCACAATCTCTCCATTATAATCCTGAGATCTTCTGCTCGATCTTCACCTCCTGCATCTGGCGGTCCATAGTCTGGAGTAGAAGAGAATCTACAGAAGTTGTAGCTACCGGCTCACTCTCAGGCTCTGGAGCTAGTGTTGGTACTGGAGGTGCTTCATCTGCAGCACGAGATGCCTTCCAAAGAGCGTGACGGCTGGACTCTTCCTTCATAGTATTAAAATTTGCCTGTGTTATCTCCAACTTGACCTTCACATCACAGGGCTCATCATCAGAAATTTCCACCCCAGCCTCTAGACAGAGCAGCTCAATCAAGGAACTGTGTGCTAGATGAATTTCGGCCTTCTTTTGAGTGATGATGTACACTATCATATCAGACAAAATAGCGCCAATGTTGAGATTTTCTTCACCCATAAGGGTATATAGCAGCACTGCTTGCTCAACATTTACATCACTCAAATTAGTGGATGCAATGATAGTAGAATTGATGAAAGCATGCCAGATCATAGCTTCCGGATTAAGGTCTACTCTTTCCAATTTTTCTGGCACATCCGACTGCCCACTCTTTGGTTTCCACTTAGAATAAGGGTGAGTGATGGCCCCCACGGATTTTCTCAGCAACCTCAGGCATATCTTCCCAATACAGTCCTTTTCCAGCAGAAGGTTGTATCCTATTAAATGTCTGTACAAAGTGGAAACTCTTGTTACGGTCATGTGTAGTCCCAAGGAATCTCTCTATTGCTGCAGGAGAGAATGAGACTTTCTGTCCTCGCACCCAACTCTTCCGAGTTGCATCTATCTTCTCCATATCAGCATTGGCATAAAATTCTTTCAGAATTGTGCTGGAGCTTGGTGCAGCGAATCTTGCCAACTTTTCCCATTTTCTCTTCTCAGCTGTTTGTCTAACCGGACAATCATTATCCAAGAAAGCATTGATTTTCCTCTCTGAGATGATTTTCTTGGGAGAAAACCATTGGCAGTACCGGTCCTGAGCCTCAGGTGATAAGAACCTAGTACTGTCAAACACAGATGAAGAAGAGGTCCTGGGCCTCTTTATGCCAGCAGCACTACTCTTGCCCGTTTTCTTGCCTGGACCAGTTCCTTTTGTGGTCTTTTTAACCTGCTTACCCTGCACTCAGAAAATTTCCAACACAATAGAATCCAAGTATGTGCATTTTGGAAATATACCAGTTAGTAACAGACTTAATCAACATCAAATAATGAATTAATTGCAATTCAGAAATAGAATCAATCAATCTGGAATATGAGCATCAACAACAGCAACAAAATCCATTTATATCAAGAAGGCTATTCAGCAAATCAGAAAACCAACAACCAATTCCCATATTTATCTCATGCTTATTATAGGTCAGCACTGTATTCAGCCAAATCATCTCATAACAGTTCATGCCAGTAAAGTATTCAATCAGTCCATATCCAAACTTTGGAAGAAGGACATAGCCAAACATCACGTGAAATCAGAGTCATATTCTCATGGACCAACAAAATAACATCAATTATCATGTGGTTGTGGCATTTGGTATTCAAGTTATTTCAGCCCAATGCATCTAGCAAATACATGTTACTTGTGGAAGATAAAATCTCAAACATGTGGCATATATGCTATACAATGCATTTTCTCCACAAAATCATGAAGCATTTAATCTCACTATCCTTGAATTAACACACACGCACACTCCATGACATCCATCAAGTATGCACTAAGCAATTCAACTTGGATATTTCTATGAGACAATTTATCAAATGCCTAGCATGCATTTCTAAACTTGTACAACCAAGATAATCGTGAAAAGACAAAACCACAAATCATTCATATGACCATGGAAATATAGGAAAAATCAAGCAAATTTACCTTGTCGCCAGCCATGTGATGAATTGGGGAAAGTGCAAGAAAGTCTTAGAACTTTAGCTCTGAACAATTTGTGATGAGAATCCAAAATTCCTACCCAAATTGGAACCCTAACTCGTGAATGTGTAGCTTGATGGAGATAGTTTAACTGATGACTGGTGAAGGATGGTGGGTATGGAAGAATGAGGTGGTTAAGGTTGGTGGTGGCTTTTCACGGTGGTTGTTGTTGAAGTGAGGGTGGTGCACGCGGTGGTTGGTTGTGAGGGAAGGAAAGTGAGAGAAGGAAGTAATAGGGGGAGGGTATGGTGGTGGCTCGCGGTGGTTTAAGGTGGTTGGTGGCGGAATGGAGAGTGAGAGAAAGAAATAAGAGGGAGAGAAAGAGAGAACAAGAGAAAAGGGAAAGAAAGAGAGAGCAGCTGAGTGAAGAATAAAGAAAGAAAGGGAAAGGGACTTTTAGGGTTTTAATTTTTAAAAACCTGAGTTTCCGGATGATGCCCATAGCGTGAATCTCACGCTAAGAGCGTGGGGTTTTCTGATTGCTCACGCTCACAGCGTTAATACCATGCAGAGAGCGTTGATGCCCCTTTTGAATTTTTCACGCTTTCAGCGTGAATCACACGCTAATAGCGTGGAGCTTTCTTATTTCTCACGCTCTTAGCGTGAATACCACGCTGCTGGCGTGGAGCTTCCTTCACATTTCTCACGCTCACAACGTCAATACCACGCTCATGGCGTGGGTCTCTCTGATCACGCACGCTGTCAGCGTGAGATTGACGCTAGTAGCGCTAGTTCCAAGTTCACATCTTGTTATTTTCTCACCTAGAATAAAATTAAAATAACTAAACTAACTTTTCTTGTTGGGTTGCCTCCCAATGAGCGCTTGTTTAACGTCACGAGCCTGACGGGAATCGTTTAAGATTCAGGTGAAGCCAAAGGGACAGAAATTGCGTCCCTATTCACATGTTCTCCATGATAGAATTTCAGTCGACTCCTATTGACCTTAAAAGGTCTTTCATCATTGAGAGGAGAGATTTCAATCGTACCATATGGAAATACATTTTTCACAATAAAGGGTCCAGACCAACGAGATTTGAGCTTACCTGGGAACAACTTCAGTCGAGAGTTGTACAGTAATACTTGCTGTCCGGGCACAAATTCCTTGGGTTGAATCTTCCTGTCGTGCCACTTCTTTGTTTTATCTTTGTAGATTTTGGCACTCTCATACGCGGAGTTTCTGAACTCATCAAGCTCACTCAATTGATCCTGTTTTTTCTCAAAAGCTTTCGTTGAATCAAAATTTAGAAATTTGATTGCACAAAAAGCTTTATGTTCCAATTCCACAGGTAGATGATAAGATTTTCTGAATACCAACTGATAAGGTGACGTGCCAATAGGAGTTTTGAAAACAGTCATATAAGCCCACAAAGCATCATCCGGCCGCTTAGACCAATCTTTCAAAGAATTTCCAACAGTCTTCCCAATAATCCGCTTTAATTCACTGTTAGAAACCTCCACTTGGCCACTTGTTTGTGGATGATAAGGTGTAGCCACCTTATGTTTAACACCATACTTGGCCAATAGGTTATCAAACTGCTTATTGCAGAAGTGAGTGCCTCCATCACTTATTATGGCTCGAGGTACACCAAACCTTGTGAAGATGTTCTTTCTCAAGAAATTGACAACCACCTTAGCATCATTAGTGGGAAGAGCAACAGCCTCAACCCACTTGGAGACATAATCAACAGCGACTAAGATGTACTGGTTGGAATATGATGAAGGGAATGGTCCCATGAAATCTATCCCCCACACATCAAAAAGTTCCACCTATAATATACTATTCAGAGGCATTTCATCTTTGCGGGAAATATTTCCCACTTTTTGGCATCTGTCGCATCCTTCTACGTACTCCCTTGCATCCTTAAATAACGTAGGCCAATAGTAACCATTTTGTAGAACTTTTTGAGTTGTCATATTGCCTCCAAAATGTCCCCCATAGTTTGATGCATGGCAGTGCCACAGGATCTCATGAACTTCGAATTCTGGCACACACCTTCTTATAATTCCATCAGCGCACTGGAAATGCAATTGAGGATCATCCCAATGAAATCTCCTTGCATCTCTGAGGAACTTCTTCTGTTGTTGCCTAGTGAGATTGGGTGGCAACTCTTTTATCACCTTGTAATTGGCAATATCCGCAAATCAAGGAGGTACAACTATAGCCATGACTCTTTCATCAGGAAAATGGTCATTTATTTCTTTCTCTGCACCATCCTGTAATTCTTTTTCCTGAATTCATGACAAGTGATCTGCCACCTTGTTCTCCACTCCAGCTTTATCTCGGATCTCCAAGTCAAACTCTTGAAATAAGAGCATCCACCTGAGCAAACGAGGCTTTGCATCCTGCTTATTCATCAAGTACTTGATAGCAGAGTGATCAGTAAACACAATCACCTTGGACCCCAGCAGATAAGATCTAAATTTGTCTAATGCATATACTACTGCTAGCATTTCCTTTTCAGTTGTGGCATAATTTACTTGTGCCTCATTTAAAATTTTGCTAGAGTAGTATATAACATGTAACAACTTATTCTTTCATTGGCCAAGGACTACACCTATATCATAGGCACTAGCATCACACATAAGCTCAAAGGGTAAACTCCAATGAAGAGCTACTAGAATGGGAGCTGTAGTGAGCTTTTCTTTTAAAAGATTAAAAGCTTTAAGGCATGCATCATCAAATTGAAATTCATAATCTTTTTCTAAAAGATGGCCTAAAGGTTTAGCTATTTTAGAAAAATCTTTTATGAATCTCCTGTAAAACCCAGCATGTCCTAGAAAACTTCTAATACTAGTCACATTATTAGGAGGAGGTAGTTTCTCAATTAACATCAATTTTGCTCCATCTACCTCAATCCCTTTTTCAGATATTTTATGTCCTAAGACAATTCCCTCTTGTTCCATAAAATGACATTTTTCCCAGTTTAGTACAAGATTTGTTTCTTAGCATCTTTTCAACACATGAGTTAAGTTTACTAAAAACAAGTCAAAACAATAGCCAAAAACGGAAAAGTCATCCATAAATACCTCAAGGTTTCTCTCCACTATGTCAGAAAAGATAGAGAGCATGCACCTTTGAAATGTGGCGGATGCATTACATAGACCAAAAGACATTCGTCTATAAGCAAAGACTCTAAAGGGGCAGGTGAAAGCTATTTTCTCTTGGTCTTCTGGTGCCATTGGGATTTGATTGTACCCAGAATATCCATCCAAGAAACAGTAATAATTGTGACCCGCCAATCTCTCCAACATTTGATCAACAAAAGGAAGTGGAAAGTGATCCTTCCTTGTAGCTGTATTTAGCCTCCGGTAGTCTACACACATTCTCCAACTAGTAATAGTTCTAGTTGGAATAAGTTCATTTTTATCATTATAGACTACTGTGATACCTCCTTTTTTCGGAACAGTCTGCACTGGTGTAACGCCCTCCCTTGTATGCATCCAAGAGAGTCATTTGCTAAGCGGAATTAGAGTCTTTAACGTCATTTTAGCTACTGAAAAATCTTTTTGGTGTTTCTAATCAAAACTTATAGTTGAAATCGGTTTTCTTCTAAAGCTCAGAGTATGTTCTCAAAATTGTCTTAAGTTGTTGAAAATATTATTTCCCCGGCAAACCGTGCTGTCTTTAAAAATTCGTATAAAATCGGTTCTGATAATTTAAAAAAATATTCCTTATGATCTAGAAAGAGCACGTCTGAGGCTTCGCGTGCATATAAAATAATAGTAAATCGGAATTCGTTTGCCCCTTGAAACATAACCCGCAAGGTGCCCGTAAAACTGTTTAAAAATCAGCACTTAATAGAAGGTTCAAAAATCCATTTCGCAAAATGTTTCCAGATTTTTCCCAAAACAGCTGCTGTTCATAAAAGACTGAAATAATAGTTTCTACAGTCATCCAAGTGCTCGACATATAAAAATATATACAGTCATCCAGTAATTAAACAGCAACAGCAAAAGTCCAATCAACATTAATCAACAGCATGCATCCATATAATCACGCCTTCAAATGCTCTTTCATCTTCCTGCCATTTTATGAAAATAACAGCCCCAAAGGGGTGAGAATAATCCCAGTAGTGTGGCAACAAAACCAATAATGCAACAGTATTAAACTAGGCACAAAATCATAAACAGTCACTTCAACATATCCTTTTTCTTTTTCCTTTTTCCTTTTCATCATATAATATTGCGTATATAAAGCCTTCCTTTTGTGCTCATAGCACCGTCGTGCGCGCAATACACAGTGGAGATCCCATAATTCGGCACCCTCAAAGGTGGATTCAAAATGTGGCCTATGCGGATGGATGCTAAGTGTCCCATACCCTGGTACCGGAGGGATGCCTATATGATGCGTGCTCAAACACATGGTCCTGTATATAACTATTCTAAATTTCAAGGCTAAATGAATTTGGTACATGCATGCCATGCTATGCTGTCACACACAAAACAAAAAATAGATGCGGTATGATGTAAGATGCATGCTTATATCATCATTTTCATATACCTTATGCTGCCACATAACAACTTTACCTCATAATCAAATTACCATCAAGGAATTTTCATGGCAGAATACTTTCATCATACAGAGCATAATAATTTTACGGAGTATGGAGCATCATGTTACAACTTCATACACTAGTCAATAGTCACATTAGGTAATACCGCGTAACACATACCTTGTGTCCAAGCAATAAACAACATCACCAAAATTCAGCTCACTCTATAAGAGCTACGTGCACCTAAATACATGTGTGACAAGTCAGAATTTGTTTCACGTTATTTCTATAATTTACTAACAAGTTTCCTAGTTTAAAGACTCTTGTACACATTCGGCCATCAAGGTTCTTTCCCCAAAAATATTTTGACTTCGAATTAATCTTTACCAATGTTTAACAGCGAGGATTTATTAAAGTTTCCAATCAAGACAGAATCGTTTTTGATACAAAATTTACTTAGGATTTAATTCATATAATTTCTACCTCTCTACTCATAGTGCGCAAAAGAAGGCCCACTTAGCATGCTGTATAACTAATTTAAGTGAAGCTTAGTACACATTTAGGTTCACCAAACATAATTGATTTTACCATACAATGGCTCATGAAGTTTACCCATGCAGAATCGATTTTTATCTACATAAAACATCAAGGATAATTTTTATTTCAAAACTCATCTACTCCAATTATGGTGCGCTACTAGGGGCCTGAGCATGCTAGTCCTTATCATATAGTTTCATAAAAATTTAGAGAAACACCAAGCTATCACCAAACAGCCCCACCATTTAATTTTAAGATCATTTTCAAGTTTTCTTGTTAGGCTTTTAAGTCATGACCCAAAGAATGTAACATGGTAGAATCTAAAAGATAAAAATTTAAGGAACTAACTCCCTAATCATGCTGGACAAACCGAACAGAGATGGGAAGAGAGGGTTCTAAATCTGAGTTTACCTTGTAGAGCACATGCTTAAGCCAAGATTAGAACAGGGAGCAGCACCTAATCCTACCAAGGCTCCAAAATGAACAAGTTCAGCCCTTCAAGGTGTTGACCGTGCGCACAAGAAAAAAGGGTGGAAGATGAAAGTCTATGCTTAATCATGCATGCAACGAAAGTTTCCTCTTATGCTCCAAGGCTTCGGCCTTCTTGTTAGGTGGTTGTAGCCACAAAGAAAAGAAGATAAAATGCTAAGAGTCTTATGTTTGGCTCAAGGAGCTCACGGCTGGAAGGTGTGGAGGAAGAACTAGAGTTTCCTTTAGGCTTCTTCCTAAGGACGCTCACAGTCAAAGAGGGATGAGGAAAGTGTTCAGAACTTTTGGTTGTTTCTCAAGGGTGTACACGGTTTAAAGTGGGGAAGAGGAAGGGAATCCAAATCTGTTTTGTTTTCTTTGTTAGTTATTTACGGTCTTGGGAATGTGAGAGGAAGAGGATGTTGTTGATTTATTTAGCAAAGAAGGGTCAGCTCCCTTTCCTCCTAAGATGCGCACAAGGCGAGGGAAAATGAGTCTGATCAAGAGTTAAGTGTCCAACTATAATTTACTGCGCATAAAGAGTGAGGGAGAAGGAAGTTTTAAATCTGATTGAAGTGCCACCCATGACCAGAATTTTAACAAGACTTACCCTTTTTCATGCGCACATGAGGGTGTGAGAAGGGTGTAAGGTTTCTATCCACTAATAGCACATGCAAGCTAACCAGCTTCTTTTCATTGGTTGCAGGTAGAGGCAATAAATGATTTGGTTTTAGTTAGTCACACAAGCATTCAAAATTTCTGCTCTTCCTAGGCGCACAAGAGGATGAATGTGAAAATGTGGTTTGCCATATATCCTTCATGCAAGCAAAAAGGGAACTAGGTGGCACACATGCATTTGCATGAAGAGATTTATTTTGACCCCAAATGGACATGCAAGGGCTGACTAGGTTTCTTTTGAAAAGGCTCATTCATAATTTTCTTTCCTTTTTCCAAGTCCCATGCGCACATGTGGGGGAAAGAGCAAGGGTAAGGTTTGTTGCCATGTGGGGGTTTCTACCCAATAAAAGGCTGCCTGATGGGATCCTTGAGATGAGATTATGACAAACAAGATTTAGGGCTAACTAATACCTACCCAAGGTCATATGGGTCGTTGAACTATAGAGAAGGAGGAAATCCAAAATAATTGAGTCCAATATTTTTGTAGTTTTATGACCAGCCCATTAGTCTATAAGTTTCAATGGCTGTTAAATAATTTTAATCCCTTCTATATGTCACTATAAAATTATTCTTATAAATTTTAACTAAAATTCCACATGACCAAAATAAATTCTCACCTATTTTTATAATTCAATAATTCCCTAACTCAAAATTAATTCCACACTAATAACTATATAATCCGAAATCCAAGCATGTAATGCACATAGCTCGAATTTAACATAATATCCATAATCCTCATAGCAATTTATATATATTTCCTAATCACGTGGGATGTTACACTCTCCCCACCGTATTTTGAAGTTTGTCCCCAAACTTCGCCTTACCATCCCAAAATCTGTCTATGTTTAACACTTAACACCATTACACCATGCCATACAGTTTAATGCATTCAGACAGCTAGTTATAAAAGTCATCATATCAAAGCATTACCACCAAATTTATACTTTACATGATCATAAAATAATATAGATGTAACACAATTTTGTTCGTACGGAAAGAGTAATTTTTTTCCCTAAGCTTAACCATGATACGAACAAGTTTATAAGTTCTTTTTAAACATCATCAAATACCATAACATACAAGTAGAATGAGACAGAAAAAATCGTACAAAGCCAAGAAACTCTAGCTATAAAGAAAACGGTAATAGGGCTCAGGTTTATAGTGCACAAATAATAGACAACTAACAAATCCATTTGTAAAACACTTTTCATTAAATAATTTAAATATCAATCTTAGTGGGGCATAAGTGAACAGAATTTTATACACCCGATTCAAAATTGCAACACATGAAGTAGAACACAACAGTAGACAAATGGCTCCTCAAAAATCCACATATCATCACTCACCCTCGATGTTACCCCATACTACTACTCAACTGATCATAATTTAAAAGTTTCCAATTAACAATAAAATAATATTATCTTCCATTATTTTCACAACATAGTACTAATTAACTAGGACCTCCAATTCCACACGTTTCTTCTTTGTACTATACATGTTACTATTTAGAAGTGTCATTACTTCCTACCTAATTCTTTTCAATGACTCGAATTGGTTCACTAACCAGACATATCACACACTTGCATTATATCCAAACTTTCACATTAATTACTATACTCAATAATGTTACAGACAGAATTCTATACCTATAAGCCTTTAAGAAATCAAGCAAGTAGAACAAAACACATTACATTCTAAATTTCAAATGAGAAGAATCTTCCTAAAATCATAAAACTTCTATCCTACCTTTCATACATATCATGTTAAGTGGTACCCCTCATACAGCTCGTCAAAACACCCACATAAGGAAACTTCCTCGGGCTTTCCCCTGTCCTAGGTACCTCGGGTGTAATTGACTCCACTAATCAGAGGATCCATTAACCATGATAGGATTTTCAAATCATTGACACATATTACAATCTCGAGATTGCTACCAAACACAATCCACCAAAACAGACCAAGCTTTCATAAATCAGGTTCACAATAATCACACTCAAAATTCCTAGCTGTAATTTAAATTTTTGCATTCAAGGGATAAATAGTATTTTATGGTATGAGACCTCATGCATGAACAACACCGTATTCAAATTTCCTCAAACAAATGATTAATCACTTCTATACATGCAACAATATATCTATCAGATGAGAACCTTTCAAAAATAACATTTCATGATGTATTCAAACAATTTCAAAATGAATATCAAACTTTTAAGCATGGAACTTACAGCAGCATATTTAAGTCACAGATTGAGTATTATATCAATTAAATAACAGCTAAACAAAACCAGGGTGCTCACTTAAATTCAACTCTTATATCACATACTCAGCTTTTAGATATGAGGTGTCCAATGAACTATGCAAATATAACATGAGAGTATCTAGTTAGTACTGGCTCTAGTGGCACATAAGAATAATCAGCAGTTCCCAATAAATGTGGACAAAAGTAAAAGGGATTCATATCAAACTTTGCATGCTTATGTACCTAATGCACCAAAACATGATTGCTACAACCAATGGAACTTTAAGGCATAAGAAGTACACTGTTATACATTGGAATGTATATGAGGTTTGTGTTATATGCAAGTGTATGTAATACTCAAATATATGTTTGGACAAAATTAATAAAGCACGTTTAAAATGGTTAAAAAGTTCATACACATGTCATATGAAACAAGCATTGATTAGCACCTATGGTCAATTGACTAGGTCTTAGTACACAATAAGTTGATTAGCACCTTCAATCAATTAGACCACAAGGTTTAGTTTGAATCCATAAGTTCAGACAGTATTTTCCATGTATAAGACTACACCTTGAGGACAGTAAATTAAAGTAAAGACAAACATTCTTCAGCGGAACAAGTTTAGACATATCAAGAGAGTTCTATCAACATGGTAAAACATACTTTGTAAAATTTCTTGAGGTTGTTGTGTGTTAGTGAACAAAATCAAAGATGCAGTAAAAGTTTAAAATGTTTGACAATCTTAAAAACAGAAATTGGAATATTTGTGGACATATTCATACAAAATTAAGATCACCCAAAACCAACTAAAGAACTTGCAGGCTTTGCTTTATAAAAGAACGAACTGATACTATAAAGTCTTCAACATCCACGAGAAAAATTTTATTCATTGTATGGTTCTATAATGGGCAATCTCATTTTGTGTAACAACCACAAAGTGGTTACATAAATCAAATACTTAACATCTAAATTATTTGACTTCTACCACAATAGTCGTGATCACGTTCCTTATGTTATAGAGAAGTATTACTAAAATTTCTTGTACATGTTAGGCATAAAATCTTGGGTCGAGAAAATATAACTTTAAGATTTTGAGATACCCACACGGTTAAAAGTTTCTCACTTAATTAATTCCACAAAGACCCATTAAAACTGAGGCAAGGTTAAGTTGATCACAATTCCTACACTAACCCTTAATTTCTTCACTTTAAAGTACCAATCCAACAAAGCATGAAACATACCAAGGTTTCAACCGACTTGATCAAAAAAATAGGGAAAGATTTAGATTATGGATAATTACTTCTTATTGATTCCAACCTAACACATCCTCTAAGGTTATCATGGAGTGAATGCAATTAAACTCTCTTTTATCACCGTGGATATGCATGACAAAATTTCATCATGAAGACTTTGTCTAATCTTATGCAAACGCTTTATGAACTAACATGATATCTAACTGATGTGCGTCATGAAAACTCTTTATGTTCAATTCATGTGAATTAATACGAAGAAGGACTCAAGATTCTTACCACAAAAAAATTAAAATAATCTTTACGCAGTCAAAATAACACACATTTATACAATATCATTCTCGTTCATAATTTTCCTCACAATAATCATGAAAAAAGTATATATATATAAATATATATATATATATGTGTGTGTGTCAATCAATTATTCTAGAATAACTCATAATAGCATAAAATGAAATCCCGTTTTTAGCAACAAAGTTTCAGACACTATAATGTGAAAAAATCTAACTGGCAAGTTCAACAGTCATCATATAAAACCCGTTACTATGATCAGAAACAATACACTATATGCAAGTCCAAAAGTAGTCAAAATCATACAAAGCAAGTCAATGCATATAAGCTAAGACGACAAGTATCGCTCGCATGAAGGACAGGGGTGTAGGGGTCAAGTTCTCTCCTTCACACATCACCACTTTGTTTAAAGCTTATTTCTCAAGAATGATGTCTAGTTCCAATTCACCATTAAAATATTTGTAAGGACAACAGACCCACATGTCTAAGCCTTAATCAGCTCCAACTCTACTTTCTAAGGGCATTAACCGGATCTACTTAGGTAAGTGGCCTATTCCTACATGAATTTTCATAATCAAGTTTCTGCTACTCAAATAGATTAACCCCTTACACAATTAAGTAACATAACATAATTAGTAAAGATTAACAGTTTCTACTGCCCAGTTATATACTACAATCACAGTATACAAAAAGTCATAAATCACAAAAATAGATAAATAGAAACAGTCATTATCTACAGATAACTTATTATCATCCACAACTGGGATATCACGAAACATTCACACCAAACATAAGTATGCAAAAATTTTCTTATAAATCATAGAAAATAGAATTAGTAATTCACCATAAATTCAAGTAACAATTCCCTATTCCACACCTAGTGCTCAGACACATGTGTACCCTGTGATAACCATGATTGTTGATGCTCTCCGGCAAGTATACCGATCGCACAAGTAATAAAATGATAAGTAAAGTTCGTCTCCACAGGGATTGGGATCGAATATCAAATAAATTTTCTCTTTAAAATTGAAAGAGTTCAAAGAGGTTGTGACAAATATCGTCAAATTGGGTAAAATTGAATTCTGAAAACAAAAGACTTATTTTTGTATTTTTGGTTTGTTAAATAAAACAATAAAAATGAAAATTGTTTTGTAAAGAATATGATAAAAGCATTATAGCCAGGGTTCATTCACCAAATGATCCCCGCTTTTTACTCCGGATTGATTTACAATAATTATTTATATAATCACTCAGATAAATTATCATCTAAAAAGATTTAATAGTTAACCCTCAATTCCTTGTAGGGTTAACCTTTTAATCCCATGAGAAACCCCAATTCCTTGCAATATTTCTCATGGGATCAAGCAATGGGCGCGATAATTTAAGCATCTGCAATCGTATACACGTCTATTCCTAGCACACATACAAATTGTTATCTTACCCCCTTTCGAGATCAAAACCCTAATATTCCTATCTAGGGTTTTGATCCTCAGAATATCCCCAACTATCAAGTGATCTGTAACATCCCGCATAATTAGTAAAATACATAAGTGTATGATGATATAGATGCATATGTGGAATTCGGATTTTTGGGGTATGTGTGATGGTTTGCGAAATTACATGACCTTATCCTTGGATGAGACTAAGGTAAGTATTTAAATTAAATCATAGGAGGGTGCATATGTAGGCATGTGAAATTTATTATATTCATATGAGTAATTTGAGTGTGTGTTAGAAGGCTTTAGTGTTTATTGGACTTTGGAAGTGGGCTAGTGTGTGTGGACTTGTCACTATTGGACTTGTGTGATTGGGTCCTTTTTGTGTGTGGCCATTGGCCCAAGGAGGCTTTTGGATCCATCTTGTTCAGCCCAAAGTTGTACCCAATATTACCTCCCCTAAGCCTTGTCCAACAAGGTGTCTTGTGTATCAAGAAACTTTCACATGGCAAGAGTAATTCCTACTCATTTCATGCGCATAGTAGATAGGAAAGACTTAGAAAAATCTGCCAACTTACTCCTTGATTGACCGCCACATCACTCTTATTTTGTGCACATTTGACTTCAACTTCATTTCTTGAAAGACACATGTACTTCTTAGCATCAATTTGGGCTGCATCTCTCCTCATTTAGGCGCACATGTAGAGAGCTTGAATCAGATTTTTCTATGACACAAAATCTGCCTTTGAGTGTTGACTTGGAGAACCACCTTACACCTTCCATCATGAGGCTGAAATGTGCAGATTTTTGCATGCTTTTGGCAGTCCATCATGAGCCAAATCTGTCCTTGCTTCCTCATGCAACCAAAGAAGGACTTTGGGGCTGCATCTCCCTCATCACATGCGCACAAAGACTGCATCAATTCAGATTTTTTGGCTGCCACAAAGCTGTCTTGCTTGTGGACTTAGAGAAACCTCCTAGCATGTGCTCATGATGACACCTTCCCTCCACTCCACCATGTGCGCATGACTTGGTAGATTGTGGGAAAAATTCTGACTTTGGTAGCATCATTCAGATCTGAACTCTTCCCCCCTCACCTCCTTGCATGTGCATAGTGTATGTTAGAAGCAACCTCTTGCTTGTTCAAACCATGTGTGCAGTCCCACCTTCACAAGTAATCAGATTTGTTATCATTTCAACCTCTCCTCCCTTCTTCCTTAAGATGTGCGCACAAGAGGCCTTCCTCACCTTGCACAAGTTCAGCCAACATCTCCCCCTCATTCCCTCACTCCTATCCGAACTTACAAGCACCCTTGGAGCAAGAAGACTAAGCTAACTCACCCTCCCTCACACTCTCACAGCCGTGGCATTAGACATCAAACAAGTGCAACCTTTTCTCCTCACTTTCCCTCACTGTCCAGCTTTGTTCCTCACACTTGGAAGCTGTCCAAGATTGTCCTCCTCACCATTTATGCGCATAGATCATCTCCTAGGAAGTGTGGACTTGTTGTGTAGTAAAGCTAGAAGGTGTGGTGTGTGAGCAAGAAGTGTGTACTACAAGAGGTAAGCCTTGAACTTAGACCTCTTTCATGGTGTGTAATAATGTGTGTTCTTGAATGTCCCCTTGAATATGTGTTGTTTTGGATTCTTGAATGAGTATGGTTAAAGTATAAGGATGGAGCTATTTTATGATGACTTGTATGCTTGAGTTATAGAATGAAAGTCTCATGGTTATGCTTAAGATATATGCCACTGTTTTTGTATGAATATGCCACTGTTTTGAGGAATATATATGCCACTGTTTTGTATGAATATGCCACTGTTTTGAGGAATATATATGCCACTGTTTTTGTATGAATATGCCACTATTTTGAGGAGAAATATGCCACTGTTTTGGAATGAATCTACCACTGTTTTGAGGATGCATATGCCACTGTTTCAGTTTTACAAGAGCACCATCTTGATGCCACTGTTTTGTATAAAAGTGCCACTGTTTTGAGGATGCATATGCCACTGTTTCGGTTGGACAAGCTCACCATTTTGATGCCACTGTTTCTGCACACAATACCCACTGTTTCTGCATAAAATGCTCACTGTTTTGATGTCACATATGTCACTGTTTTGCACCAAAAATACTCACTGTTTTAGTACTTAATGAGCCACTGTTTCTGCATAAAATAACCACCATATTGATGTTCAAACACCACTATTTATGCCACTGTTTTAATGTCCAAAAATCATGATTTATGCCACTGTTTTAATCACCATTTATGCCACTGTCTTAATGTTCAAAAATCTCTCTTTATGCCACTGTTTTGATGTGCAAATACCTCTACCTATGTCACTGTTTCATGTTCAAATGCAACCATTCATGCCACTGTTTTGATGCACAAATAACACTACCTATGCCACTGTTTTGAGGTTCAAATGCCATTGACTATGTCACTCTTTTAACATTCAAATGCCACTGTTTCTGCCACTGTCTAAAGCCACTGTTCTGCCACTATTTTGAGGTCCAAAATGTCACTGTTTCTGTTTTAAAATGGTCACTGTTTCTGCTGTAAGGTGCTACTGTTTTTCTGCTGTAAAACGTCACTGTTTCTGTCCACTGTTTTTAAGTAAAACGTCACTGTTTCTGTCCACTGTTTTTAAGTAAAACGTCACTGTTTCTGCCCACTGTTTTTAAGGAGAACGTCACTGTTTCTGCCCGCTATTTTTAAGGAAAAAGTCACTGTTTCTGCTCACTGTTTTAAGAACAAACGTCACTGTTTTCTGTTGTAAAACACTGTTGTATGCTCACTGTTTCTCTGCTGTAAAACACTGCTGTATGCTCACTGTTTCTCTGCTGTAAAACACTGTTGTATGGTCACTGTTTTCCACTGTAAAACGCTGCTGTATGCTCACTGTTTCTGCTGTAAATCGCCGCTGTAAATGATTGGTTGTAATTGATTTAGGTGCGCTTAAGAAGTGAGATACTTCGCTGCTGTTTGGTATTGTTTAAGGCACACAAGGTAAGTGTCAGGCGATATTACCTAATGTGACTATTAACTACTGGTATAAAATTGTGACATGATGCTCCATATTCCGTAAAAGTATTATGTTCCATTATGATGAAAGGAAACTGCCAAAAATGTGCCGTGATGGCTATATGATTATGAGGTAAAGACGTTATGTGGCAGCATAACGCATATGAAAAGTATATGTGCCGTGATGGCTATATGAAAGGTATATAAGCATGCATCTTACATCATACCGCATTTTTACGCTTTGTGTGTGAAAGCATAGCATGACATGCATGTATCAAGATCATATAGGCCTTGTTTTAGAATAGTTATGTACAGGACCATGTGTTTGAGCAAGCATCATATAGGCATCCCCAAGGTACCGGGGTATGGGACACTTGGCATCAGTCCGCATAGGCCCACAGTTGGAATCCACATGGAGCTCAGGTGCCAAGGGATATTTGATTCCACTGTGAAGTGCGCGCACGACG
This sequence comes from Gastrolobium villosum, assembly GCA_032173675.1. Classification (NCBI taxonomy): domain Eukaryota; kingdom Viridiplantae; phylum Streptophyta; class Magnoliopsida; order Fabales; family Fabaceae; genus Gastrolobium; species Gastrolobium villosum. The sequence continues at coordinate 177,383 of JAVKPL010003401.1, forward strand.
GTGCTAAAAGCGCAAAGGAAAGGCGTTATATACGCAATATATGAATATGATGAAAAGGAAAGGCGTTATATGCGCTATATATATGAATATGATGAAAAGGAAAAAGGAAAAGGAACAAGGATATGTTGAAGTGACTGTTTATGATTTTGTGCCTAGTTAATACTGTTATATTACTGGTTTTGTTGCCACACTACTGGGATTATTCTCACCCCTTCGGGGCTGCTATTTTTCCAAAATGGCAGGAGGACGTAAAAGCATTTGAAGGAGTGATGTTTTGCTGTTGCTTGCTGATGCATGGATTATCACTGTTGCTGTTTGATTGATTGGATGACTGTAATGTTTAATGTTTTGGTACTCTTGGATGACTGTAGACCTTATCATCTTTATTTTATCTTGAACTTTACGAACAGCGGCTATTTTTGGAAAACGTTTGTGAAAGGGATTTTTGAAAGACTTAAGTGCTGAAATTTTTACAGTGCACCTTACGGGTGGTGTTTTTATGAGCAAACGAACTCCGATTTACTATTATTTTATATGCACGCGAAGCCCCCAACGTGCTCTTTCTAAATCACTTGAAATATTTTTTATCGTCCAAACAGAAATGATAAGAACTGTAGAAACGCTTCTCGGATTTGTTTACTGCTATGAGAATCTTTGTTGGCTCTTGTGACGTTAACGACTCTAATTCCGCTTAGCAAACGACTCTCTTGGATGCATACAAGGGAGGGCGTTACATGATCAGTTCTAACAAAGGGAATATAAAATTCGAATAGAGTAAAGATAAAGATAATTATATAAATCAAAAACCACAAATCAATCCTTCGTATCAAGGGTTCACATATGGATCGTGACCCTGACTACAATAAAGAGATCTAGCCGATCAACATCATGATCGCTGATCTAAAATTCAACATAAAATTAATAGAAGATAAAGAAAATACTAAGAACGAGACGAGGAATGAAGAACGCCACAGAGCTCCTCCCTCCAGTCTCTCCAGATCTGCCTCCTCAGTTGTGTGTCTCACTGTGTTTTTTCTCAGAATATCTGAATGTGTCTGAATGTGAATATGTGACTTAAATTGTGTAAAAGGTCCTTTTATAACCTGCTCTTGTTTTTCCAAAAATACTCTTCAGAAAACACGGAGCATCCATCCCGCAAACCGGCGCCAGTTGGCGCCGGGTTGGCACAAGTTTGAGCCACGCTACTGCCTGATCTGAAAAGTCGGGACTCAAAATTCGTAACACGGCGCCAGTGGGCGCCATAGGGGCGCCACTTGGCGCCACTCCTTCACCAATTCGGGGCGCCAATGTGCGCCAATTTCTTCACTATATTGGCGCTAGGTAGCGCCATTTCCTTCATTAATTTGGGGCGCCAATGTGCGCCAATTTCTTCACTATATTGGCGTTAGGTAGCGCCACTTTGGTGCTACTCAGCGCCACTTTGGTGCCTTCGCTGCAAAGTTCATAAACTGGTGCGGGTTTGCACCAGTGTGGTGCCGGTCCGCGCCATGCTTCTGGGACTTGTATTGTATCGCACCCGTGTAGAATTGCATTAACAGGCTTTTTATAATTCTTCACTTATTTTTCCTATAAAAATACAATTAAAAGGTGAATATTATTGATATACAATGAATCAATATAATTAGCAAATATGTATTTAAATTGCTTTTTTATGACTCTATTCTTATCAATTTAAACACAGAAAAACCACACTTGCCAGAGGCACATCAATTATACACACACAAATTGCGTGACAGTCAGTTGATAAGGCTCACCACCTAGCAAGGGGATGGGCACAGCCATGCTTAATACAGTGTACTACCAGTATCATCACACCTCCAATCTAAGGTAATTTAACTAGTAACCCATTCACAACTAAGCTCAAACTGCAACGATGCAACGAACACATACAAATAACCCGGATAACCAGGCAACAACCATTCATCAAGAAGCACAAAATTCAATCAAAACAGACACCCTAAACCAAAACTGCTTTGATACCAATTAGTGTAACGCCTTCCCTTGTATGCATCCAAGAGAGTCGTTTGCTAAGCGGAATTAGAGTCTTTAACGTCATTTTAGCTACTGAAAAATCATTTTGGTGTTTCTAATCAAAACTTATAGTTGAAATCGGTTTTCTTCTAAAGCTCAGAGTATGTTCTCAGAATTGTCTTAAGTTGCTGAAAATATTATTTCCCCAGCAAACCGTGCTGTCTTTAAAAATTCGTATAAAATCGGTTCTGATAATTTAAAAAATATTCCTTATGATCTAGAAAGAGCACGTCTGAGGCTTCGCATGCATATAAAATAATAGTAAATCAGAGTTCGTTTGCCCCTTGAAACATAACCCGCAAGGTTCCCGTGAAATTGTATAAAAATCAGCACTTAATAGAAGGTTCAAAAATCCATTTCGCAAAACGTTTCCAGATTTTTCCCAAAACAGCCGCTATTCATAAAAGACTTAAATAGAATTAAAATAATAGTTTCTACAGTCATCCAAGTGCTCGACATATAAAAAAAATATACAGTCATCCAGTAATTAAACAGCAAAAGCAAAAGTCCAATCAACATTAATCAACAGCATGCATCCATATAATCACGTCTTCAAATGCTCTTTCATCTTCCTGCCATTTTATGAAAATAGCAGCCCCAAAGGGGTGAGAATAATCCCAGTAGTGTGGCAACAAAACCAATAATGCAACAGTATTAAACTAGGCACAAAATCATAAAAAGTCACTTCAACATATCCTTTTTTCCTTTTCCTTTTTCCTTTTCCTTTTTCCTTTTCATCATATAATATTGCGTATATAATGCCTTCCTTTTGCGCTAATAGCACCGTCGTGCGCGTATAATGTAAGATGCATTCTTATATCATCATTTTCATATACGTTATGCTTCCACATAACAAATTTACCTCATAATCAAATTACCATCAAGGCATTTTCGTGGCAGAATACTTTCATCATACAGAAAATAATAATTTTACGGAGTATGGAGCATCATGTTACAACTTCATACACTAGTCAATAGTCACATTAGGTAATACCGCCTAACACATACCTTGTGTCCAAGCAATAAACAACATCACCAAAATTCAGCTCACTCTATAAGAGCTACGTGCACCTAAATACATGTGTGACAAGTCAGAATTTGTTTCATGTTATTTCTATGATTTACTAACAAGTTTCCTAGTTTAAAGACTCTTGTACACATTCGGCCATCAAGGTTCTTTCCCCAAAAATATTTTGACTTCGAATTAATCTTTACCAACGTTTAACAGCGAGGATTTATTAAAGTTTCCAATCAAGGCAGAATCGGTTTTGATACACAATTTACTTAGGATTTAATTCATATAATTTCTACCTCTATACTCATAGTGCGCAAAAGAAGGCCTACTTAGCATGTTGTATAACTAATTTTAGTGAAGCTTAGTACACATTTAGGCTCACCAAACAGAATTTCTTTTACCATACAATGGCTCATGAAGTTTACCCATGCAGTATCGATTTTTATCTACATAAAACATCAAGGATAATTTTTATTTCAAAACTCATTTACTCCAATTATAGTGCGCTACTAGGGGCCTAAGCATACTAGTCCTTATCATATAGTTTCATAAAAATTTAGAGAAACACCAAGCTATCACCAAACAGCCCCACCATTTAATTTTAAGATCATTTTCAAGTTTGCTTGTTAGGCTTTTAAGTCATGACCCAAAGAATGTAACATGGCAGAATCTAAAATATAAAAATTTAAGGAACTAAATCCCTAATCATGCTGGACAAACCGAACAGAGATGGGAAGAGAGGGTTCTAAATCTGAGTTTACATTGTAGAGCACATGCTTAAGCCAAGATTAGAACAGGGAGCATCACCTAATCCTACCAAGGCTCCAAAATGAACAAGGTCAGCCCTTTAAGGTGTTGACCGTGCGCACAAAAAAAAAAGGGTGGAAGATGAAAGTCTATGCTTAATCATGCATGCAATGAAAGTTTCCTCTTATGCTCCAAGGCTTCGGCCTTCTTGTTAGGTGGTTGTGGCCACAAAGAAAAGAAGAGAAAATGCTAAGAGTCTTATGTTTGGCTCAAGGAGCTCACGGCTGGAAGGTGTGGAGGAAGAACTAGAGTTTCCTTTAGGCTTCTTCCTAAGGACGCTCACAGTCAAAGAGGGATGAGGAAAGTGTTCAGAACTTTTGGTTGTTTCTCAAGGGTGTACAAGGTTTAAAGTGGGGAGGAGGAAGGGAATCCAAATCTGTTTTGTTTTCTTTGTTAGTTATTTACGGTTTTGGGAATGTGAAAGAAGGAGGATGTTGTTGATTTATTTAGCAAAGAAGGGTCAGCTCCCTTTCCTCTTAAGATGCGCACAAGGTGAGGGAAAATGAGTCTGATCAAGAGTTAAGTGTCCAGCTACAATTTACAGTGCATAAAGAGTGAGGGAGGAGGAAGTTTTAAATCTGATTGAAGTGCCACCCATGACCAGAATTTTAACAAGACTTACCCTTTTTCATGCGCACATGAGGGTGTGAGAAGGGTGTAAGGTTTCTATCCACTAATAGCACATGCAAGCTGACCAGTTTCTTTTCATTGGTTGCATGTAGAGGCAATAACTGATTTGGTTTTAGTTAGTCACACAAGCATTCCGAATTTTTGCACTTCCTAGGCGCACAAGAGGATGAATGTGAAAATGTGGTTTGCCATATGTCCTTCATGCAAGCAAAAATGGAACTAGGTGGCGCACATGCATTTGCATGAAGAGATTTATTTTGACCCCTAATGGACATGCAAGGGCTGACTAGGTTTCTTTTGAAAAGGCTCATTCAGAATTTTCTTTCCTTTTTCCAAGTCCCATGCGCATATGTGAGGGAAAGAGAAAGGGCAAGGTTTGTTGCCATGTGGGGGTTTCTACCCAATAAAAGGCTGCCTGATGGGATCCTTGAGATGAGATTATGACAAACAAGATTTAGGGCTAACTAATACCTACCCAAGGTCATATGGGCCGTTGAACTATAGAGAAGGAGCAAAATCCAAAATAATTGAGTCCAATATTTTTGTAGTTTTATGACCAGCCCATTAGTCTATAAGTTTCAATGGCTGTTAAATAATTTTAATCCCTTCTATATGTTACTATAAAATTATTCTTATAAATTTTAACTAAAATTCCACATGACCAAAATAAATTCTCACCTATTTTTATAATTCAATAATTCCCTAACTCAAAATTAATTCCACACTAATAGCTATATAATCCGAAATCCAAGCATGTAATGCACATAGCTCGAATTTAGCATAATATTCATAATCCTCATAGCAATTTATATATATTTCCTAATTACGTGGGATGTTACAACTGGGCTTACCCAAGCAGTATCCAAAATTGGATAAATCATATCAGCATCAAGAAGCTTCACAACTTCTTTCCTTACAACCTCCTTCATTGTTGGATTGTGCCTCCTTTGAGGTTGTCTTACTAGTCGAACTTCATCCTCTATGAGAATTTTATGTGTACAAAATGAGGGATTAATACCCTTTAAATCAGAAATCGACCACGCTATGGCAGCCTTATGCTATTTAAGCACTTCAACTAATCTTGTCTCTTGTTCAGAAGACAATCCCTTGTTAATAATAACAGGGTAAGTTTTCTCTTCACCCAATAAGATGTATTTGAGAGATTTCGGAAGCTCCTTCAACTCTACCTTTGGTGCCCCACCTTCCTTGTCATAATCTTTCTTTTCAAGGACTTCAAATAACTCATTTTTCTCTTCTCCATAAGGAACTATTTCATGTGCTTGAAGTTCTTTCACAGATTGTTGACTGGAAGGTAACTCTTCTTTCACTACTTGCTCTAGAATATCAAGACGAAAACAATCACCTTTTTCAGAAGATTGTTTCATGGAGTCAAAGACGTTGATGGTGATGGTCTCATCGTTCATCCTCAACTCCAGCTTGCCATTCTGAACATCAATCATGTCTTGAGCAGTAGCCAAGAAGGGTCTTCCTAATAATAGGGGCATTTCAGCACCCTCTTCCATGTCTAATATCAAAAAATCAGCTGGGAAGATGAACTTGTCCACTTTAACAAGCACATCTTCAACAATACCACTTGGTCTCCTCAAGGATCTATCAGCGAGTTGTAGAGAAACCATAGTGGGTTTTAACTCAATAATTCCCAGAGATTTGCAAACAGATAACGACATTGGATTAATACTTTCCCCAAGATCACACAGTGCTCTACCAACATTAGTGTTACCAATAGCAATTTGAATATTGAAGCTTCCTGGATCACTGAGTTTGGGTGGAAACTTCTTTTGTATGATAGCACTACACTCTTCAGTGAGTGTTACTGTCTGGCACTCCTGCAACTTATGTTTTCTTGACAAGAAGTCCTTCATGAACTTGGCATAATTAGGCATGTTAGCCAAAGCTTCAGCAAAAGGTATGTTTACATGTAACTTCTTGAAGATATCCCTGAAATCTTTCATAATGCTATTTTTGAGCATCTTTCTTAAACATTTCTGGATAAGGTGTCATTGCTCTCACATATTCTAGATTCAGCTCGAATTTCTTCTTATCAGCAACGATAATTGGTGGCTCTCCTTCTTCTCTTTATTGATCAGGTTTCTCAACTTCTGAAGGAATCACCACTTCTTCTTCTGGCTCCTTGACCTCTTTAAGTTTCTCATCAGCTTCAACATTTGTAATTGGCTTTGTTGGAGCTACTGCCACTTTACCACTTCTACTAGTTACAGCCATACAGTCATCCTTCGGATTAGTAACTGTATTGCTAAGGAACGTACCTGGAACTCTTTATGCAAATTGCTTAGCCAGTTGGCCAATTTGATTTTCCAATTTCCTAATATAAGCATTGGTGTTGGCTGTTGTCTCCTCCATGAAAGCATTTGTGTTTTTGGTGTTGGCTCTAGTCTCCTCCATGAAAGCATTAGAATGTTGAGCCATTTGTCCAATTAACTTCTCCAAATCAGAAGGTTCCTTCTGTGGGATCTGAGGAGGTTGCAGATAGTTGTTAGAACTATAATCAAGACCACTTCCTTGATTTCTCCTCTGAAAATTATTTCCGCTAGGAAAATTCTGATTTCTTGGATAATTTTGTTGGGGCGTCTGCTCATGCCAAACCCCATTGACTTGCACTTGTTGTGGATTAGCATCCATTAGAGTAGGGCACTCATTTGACTCGTGAGCTTCTTTGCGGTACTCACACATCACAGAAGGAGATTGAACCTGGGACACTTGCATCTTCTCAAATCTTTCATTCAAGCTGTCAGACTTTTTGGATAACAGCTTATGTTCAGCAAGCATAGCATCATTCCCCTCCAGGCTTAACACTCCTCTTTTTGCTTGGGCTGGTAGGCTCTCATTTTCATTTCTGGCCAGCTTCTTTATCAGATCAATAGCTTGCTCATATGTACTCTGCCGAATAGAACCTCCAGCTGCACTATTAATCACCAACCTGATTTCAGGAGAGATGCCATTAAAGAAGATTGCCACATTTCTGTCATCGTCTCCCTCATAGTGCGGACACTTTCGGATAAGTTCCTAGAATCTATTCCAGGTTACACACAACAATTCTCCTTCAAGCTGGCGGAAGTTTGTGATTTCATTAACCAGCTGGTTATACTTTTCCATAGAAAAAAAATGGGCTAAGAACTTTGTTGACAAGTCTTCCCATGTCGTGATACTATTAGCTGGCTGCCTTTCTATCCATCTGAGAGCTTTCCCTTAACAGCAAAAGGGAATAATCGAAGCCTGATAGCATTGAATGATACTCCATTGTGCTTAGTGGTGTCACAGATCATCAGAAATTGATCTATGAACTCATGAGGGTCTTCCTCCTCAGCACCAGAAAACCGAGCCCTCTCCACCAAAGAAATCAAAGATGGCTTCAGCTCAAAATTATTTGCCTCCACTGTCGGCCTGAGTATACTTGAGTTTGGCCTATTGACCACCGGAGTCAGAATGGTGTCCAACAGTCTTGGAGGTGGATTATTTGCATGGTGGCCTCTCCCACCACCAGCATTGTTGTTTTCTGCCATTTCTTGTGTTGGTTGTACAGGTGCGCTCTTGAAGTCTTCCCAATTTATTTGCCTAGCAGCCTTCCTCAGTCCCTTCTCAGTCCTTGAAATTTCAGGATCAAGTACAAAGTTTTTATGTGGAAGTCTACCTCGCATAAAACTCAGAAAAATTTGTTAGTAGCACCTGTAAAACACAAAACAAGATAGAAAAAGATAAAAATAAAAAAATAAAAATCCAATCTCAAAGATCAACGGTTAATTACAATATTGGAATTAGCAATCCCCGGCAAAGGCGCCAAAAACTTGATGCTCTCCGGCGAGTATACCGATCGCACAAGTAATATAGAAGTAAGTAGAGTATCATCTCCACAGGGATTGTAAACCAAGTATTATGATAACCAGTCCCCTTAAGTTGGAAAACTTGATTGTTGTTGGTAAAATTTTGAATGGATTGAGTAACAATAAAAATAAAAGTAAAGACTTGTTTTTATATTTTTGTTTAAGAGAATAAAATAGGAACAAGAATGAGTGATTTGTAAAAAGACGTGAGAAAACACTGCAGCCAGGATACACTCACCAAGTGATCCCACTTTTTACTCTGGACTGATTTACAGTATTCATTCAATTTAATAACTCAGACAAATTATCATCTCAAAATAATTAGTTAAATCTCAATCCCTTGGTAATTTAACCCTTTAATTCAATTGGAACCCTAATCCCTTAGCAATCCCGCATGAAATTAAGCATTAAGCCGATAAATCCAACGACTGCGATCTATACAAGTCTATCCCTAGAACATGCATAGATCGTTATCTTACCCCCTTTCAGAATTAAAACCCCAACATTCCTATTGCGAGCCCTAATTCCCAAATTATCATCTCCTATTAGGTTGATCAGATCTAATAGAAATAATAACAATACACACAAGGTAAAGATAAAGTATATTAAAATAAACGAACAATGTAATTCAATCCTTCGTATCAAAGGTTCACATATGGATCGTGACCCTGACTACAATAAAAAGACTTAGCCGACCATTGTCATGGCTAAAATCCAATATTCAGAAAGAAACATAAATTACAAGAGAAAAAGATGAAGAACGAAGAATGAAGAATGCAGATCCAGAACTCTCTCAGCAGCGACGGTCTCCTCCAGGTCCGAATTAACCCTAAAGTGTGTTGAGTTCTTTTTTATATTCTTCCTTTTCCTCTTCCAAAATTACCCTTGTAACCTACGGTGTCGTGCTTCCGCAACTGACGCTCTCAGCGTCAGATCCACGCCAAGAGCGTGGCTTCCTCTGAACTCGCAAGCTATCAGCGTGACATCCACGCTGTGAGCGTGGGAAGAAAGATGATTTCACGCCAACAACGTGATATCCATGCTGTGAGCATGGAAGCCTTTGGTTCTTCACGCCACCAGCGTGATATCCACGCTGTGAGCGTGGAAGCCTCTGGTTCTTCACGCCACCAGCGTGACATCCACGCTGTGAGCGTGGGTCTTCATTTTGGCAGATCCTCATTTTGCTCCAGATTTGTTTGATTTCCCTATAAAATAAGCATAAAATCAGTTGAACAATCCTGAAATTGGAATTTAAATAAAACAACCATAAACGTTGCCTTTTTGCTAAGGATTAGCCAATAATCTTCCTCTTTTTAGCTTGATTTTACCCATGTGCTGAAGGCACATCAGCCCTACACTAGGCTGAGTTGATAATCATGAAGCCCTTCACTGGGCTGAGTTAAAGCTTAAGGCTGAGGCTGAGTTGGAGCTCAAGGCTGAGGCCGAGCTTTTAAACTTTAAGCCCTTCGTTGGGCTGAGTTGGAGCTCAAGGCTGAGGCAGAGCTTTTAAAATTTAAGCCCTTAGTTGGGATCAGATGAAGCTCAAGGCTGAGGTCGATCTTTTAATCCTTTATCCTTTCACTGGGTTGAGTTGATAATCATGAAGCCCTTCATTGGGCTGAGTTGAAGCTCAAGACTGAGGCCGAGCTTTAATCTTGAATTCCTTCTTTGGGATGAGCTCAAGGCTGAGGTCGAGCTCTTAATTTGAACTCGTATGTTTACGCCGTGGTCTTTTAATTTGATCCCTGCTTCTTTTGTGGAGGCTTTTTTAATCCGACCCTGGCTTTTTATGCCGTGGTCTCTTAATTTGAGCCTTGTTTCTTTCACTGAGGCTTTTTAATTTGAACCCGGCTTTTTACATCGTGGTCTTTTAATTTGAGCTCCTCTTCTTTCACGGAGGCTTTTTTAATTTGAACCTGGCTTTTTACACTGTGGTACGATCGGTACACTTGCCGATTACGCAACAAGTTCTTGAGATTGAGGCACCAAAGTAATAAAGTGATAAGTAGAGTATCGTCTCCATGAGGATTGAGGCACCTAAGTTATAATAACTATTCCTCTCTTGTTGGATTGATAAAAATGGTTTAAGAACAATTTTGGTTTGTGAAATAAATGAGAACAATTCAAAATAAATGTAAATAATTCAAAGGTTCTTTAGAAACTCAAGAACACAAGATTAAAGGTTGAGAAAGATTTGAGAAAATATTGCGATAAAGAGAAACAAACACCTTTACGATCCCCACCTTGCAATTTGAATTACATTTACATTTACGTTTACTTATTCAATTGATCAAACGATTCATCATCTTTTATATGATTAGTTAAGCCCTAATTCCTTAGTGACCTTAACCTCATTAACTCTATTAGAATCCTAATCCCTTAGAAATCCTTTTTCAAGTTAACCCTTAGAATCAATGAATCTTTCACGTTTGCAGTTCATGTAGCCTATCCCTAGTGCATACATGAACCGTTATCTTACCCTTTGTCAAGAATTAGAATTCATCCAAATAGATTAATCAGTTCCAAAAGAATTATAGAATGAAGAACAAGGAAATATAAATTCAATTTAAATAAATAAACATAAACTTCAACCAAACTACAAGGGTTTCACATCAAGGGTTGTGACCCTTACCACAATAATAAAACTAGCCAGACATATTCATGTCTGACAAAATAATAATAAAAGAAAATAACATTCAGAACCTAAAAGAAAAAGGGAAGATGAACATCTTCCGTCTTGATCGATCGAATCCTTGAAACTCCAAGAAGCTCCCAAGAATTCTCCCTCTCTTTGTTATTTTTCTCTTCCTTGTTGTCAAAAGTCCCTCTTTTTTTTATTTTTGATCCTTTTATTAGGTTTTAGGAAAACCTAATTTCACTTGCCCTCTAATTGGGCCCCTTTTAGTGTACTTCGCATCAGATTGGAGTTAAAAAAATATCGCCCACGCACTTTGCGCCAGGTCTGGTGCACCGTGCTTGGGCGAACATAAGAGAGATAGCGAAATGGCGCACTGTGCACCGCCTCCCGCGCACCGTGCGCCAGGCTGGCGCACTGTACGCTGACTCCCGCGCACCGTGCGCCGGGATGCAGTGGTGACTCGCATAAAATGGCGCAGGGTGCGCCAGGTATCGCGCAGGGTGCGCCGTATTCAAAGCATCGTGCGCCAACTGGAAACTTGACTTCTCTGTTTTTGCTCCCTTTTATGGCGTTTCATGCTATTAACACACAACTTGAGTGAGAGAATAAATGAGAAGGAATAATCAATATTTCTTGCATTTATGACTTATTTTCACACATTTATGATTAATTCCTTGCTTCTTTTAAGTTAGAAAGCATCATATGCTAGATGCACATCAGCTTTTGTAACACCCACTCTTGTATGCATCCAAGAGGATTGTTTGCTAGAGTCGTATTAGAGTTACAGCGGTATGGAGCCATTCTTTAAAACTTTATCAAATATTAATTAATTTGAAACAATAAAAGATCCAGAATTGATTCTTATAAAACCTATTAACAGAATGAAATCATTATCAATCATAGGAAATTTTAATTATAAAACACTTTGCTGAATTTTCTATACTTTTCAGAAAACCTTGCTGCCTTATAAAATCCGTATAAAATCGAATTCAGATGCGATAAAAAATATTCCAAGCTTCTGAAAAACTAGACATCCGGGGCGTCGCATACATATAAATTATACGCGATTCGGAGGTGAATAGCCCCACGGAACAGAACTCTCAAGTTGCTTGAGCATTCTGTCCGTTTTCAGGAAAACCAGTTGTAAAGCAAAGCTTATTAAAATTCGCACAGGTTTCGGATAAAAATAAAACCTGCAGAGTTTGAAAGTAAATTCTCGGGGCTTCGCGTGCATATAAAATAATAGAAAATCGGAGTTCGTTTGCCCTTTGAAACATGACCCGTAAGGTACCTGTAAAACTGTTAAAATTCGATACTTAAAGAAACGTTCAAAAACCCTTTTCACAAAACTTTTCCAAAACAGTCACTGCTCAAAATAGAAGATGATAAAGTCTACAGTCATCCAGTATTACCAAAATATTAAGCATTACAGTTATCCAATCAATTAAACAGTATCAGTGAAAGTCCATGCATCAGCAAGCAACAGCAAACATCACTCCTTCAATTGCTTTTTCGTCTTCCTGCCATTTAGGAAAATAGCAGCCCCAAAGGGGTGAGAATAATCCCAGTAGTGTGGCAACAAAACCAATAATATAACAGTATTAACTAGGCACAAAATCATAAACAGTCACTTCAACATATCCTTGTTCCTTTTCCTTTTTCCTTTTCATCATATTCATATATATATATATAGCGCTTATAACGCCTTTCCTTTTCATCATATTCATATACTGCGTATATAACGCCTTTCCTTTGCGCTTTTAGCACCGTCGTGCGCGCACTTCACAGTGGAATCAAATATACCCTTGGCACCTGAGCTCCATGTGGATTCCAACTGTGGGCCTATGCGGACTGATGCCAAGTGTCCCATACCCCGGTACCTTGGGGATGCCTATATGATGCTTGCTCAAACACATGGTCCTGTACATAACTATTCTAAAACAAGGCCTATATGATCATGATATATGCATGTCATGCTATGCTTTCACACACAAAGCGTAAAATGCGGTATGATGTAAGGTGCATGCTTATATACCTTTCATATAGCCATCACGGCACATATACTTTTCATATGCGTTATGCTGCCACATAACGTCTTTACCTCATAATCATATAGCCATCACGGCACATTTTTGGCAGTTTCCTTTCATCATAATGGAACATAATATTTTTACGGCATATGGAGCATCATGTCACAATTTTATACCAGTAGTCAATAGTCACATTAGGCAATATCGCCTGACACTTACCTCAAGTCTTTAACATTCTTTTCAACCAAGCATTCCAAATATCATCAGACAGTCCGATTTTAAAGGACCTTGGGCACCTAAACAAACATATGCATCAAATCAGATTTTATTACATATATTTCCTATGCCTTACTATGCTTTTCCCTTTTCCTAGATTCTTGACTTAAATCGGTTTCTTAACCAATAATTAGGTGCCATTCCTCTATTATTTTCATGTTGTTATTCTACAAGGTCACGGTGCATGCTAGAGACATAAGACATGCTATTCCCATAAGTTATAAATCTGCACAAGGTGTGACCAAAGCTACATACAGAACCGAAAAATGAGAACAAAATACAATCTCCATTCAAGTGCATAAAAGGACCGAACACAGTGTAAACAAAAGGGGTTTGTACTTCCAAGATTTATTCTCATTTTACACTTCTATTATTATACTTTAATATCAATAGCTTTCTTCCTTATACTTTATTCCACAACACATATCACGTGACTCATCCCCACTGCCATTTGCGCACACAGTACCTAAAAGTTCCACATCATTTTTATTTCATTTTATTTCTCTTAACAACACAGTGACTAGGTTACTTAGGTGTGCTTCAATTAGTTTGCACACACATCTCAATACGGTTAGCAGTCTAGAAATGTCTCTGACTCACAAGGCAGTCCAACATGGCTAAGGAAGGCTATGTTCCAATCTCCTACATCGGATTTCACTGCTGTGTTTGTGTGAATAAGGCAAGATTTTAAGATGGTGCAGAGGCAAGGAAAGCTTGAATAATCAAACACACATTATCCTAGCATATAAGTGGTGACCGACTCAGAGAGGGAAAAGAACACACAAATAAAAGCAACTTCCAACAACAAGGACAAGAAGAGACAACTACATGAATCTGCATAAATCTCTTTTTTAGATGCAAGAAGTGACCGAACCAAATAGAAGAAAAAGAGAAACTAACACTTACTCACCTCCAAGACTGAATCATGCAGCTGGCAGCTCAGCTACCACTGCCACCTCCTACTACAATATACAAAACTCAGATTCAAGGCTCCTAGATGTGCCAACGGCTAGAGTTGAGATGGAGAGGGACAAGGGTCAGCTTGTGCTCAGCTGTGATGACCGCACCACACAAGACCGATTGGTTACAAGCAAGGGAGGTAGATATCCAATGAGACAGAATCAAGGACGTGCAAAAAGGAGAGGAGTTAAGATCAAAACTGACTTATTAAGCAGAAACATGGAAAAGAAGAACAACACCTCACCTCCTGCAATGATCCACAAGGTCAGGTTCGGCTGCATTCCATGAGGAGATGTCCCAATGAAGACTGGATCACAAGCATGCAGTGAAGGGAACTCGATCAAACCAAGTCTTAGGGAGGGAAAGAGCAAGAGGGCAGCAGCGAAATACTCACCTTCTCCTACTAGACGGTGGCTGTATGTATAAGGAAATGGAAACTGGAACGTTGAGCAAAGGTTACAATCTGTTTGCAGGGAATAAGGAGCTCTCAACACCGAAATGTTTAAGGGAATAAAGAAAAGGAAAGGGTTCATCACCTATTCCTCCTTGTGGTTCAGCCGAGAGTGCCATAGGAAGAGGATGGAAGACGTTGCTATGACTCCTCACTGCAGCTCCATGACTTGGCAGAATTAGCAAGGAGAGGGACTAGCAACCAAAGCTACTGGTGTTCAGCCTAACTCAAGGGTGAAGAGGAAGTGAAGGAAAGAACTTCCAACCTTGGGTTCCTACTCTAAATGATGTAAGGTTGGTGGATGGTACAAGGCTACACAAGGAAAGGATGAAGGATGGACTTATGTAGTTTCCCTTGGGCTGCTGTCACACAACGCACCATGCAGGGAAAAGGATGAAAACTGGAATGGTTGCCCTCTTGCAAGATAAGTCACGGTTTGAGGGCTTAGGGAGGAGAAGGGACATGCCACTTTTCTAGTTGTTGCTTGCGAGATTTCAAGACCTGAGGGGGGTATAAATAGGGGCTGAGTTTGATCAAGTAAATGGAAGTAATAAGTGTTGCATGGTGATACAATGATTCCAACGCATGTGCAGGGAAAGGGTGATATAATGATCTTAGTCAAAGTGGCAGCAAGCTTGGACCAAGTTTCCCTAAGGCCATGCGCACATGAGAGGGATAAGGAGGGCTTAAGATGAATACTTGTCATGTCTTGGCCAATGAGGATCATCTATGCAGACTTCATTATGCAGCCACGCAAGGTAGGTTGCTGCTCCAAGTGACCAAGAAGAGATGATGTGAGGGAAGTTTGCTTTAAGGGTAGAAGGGTGCGCCTAGGATGAAACAAGGATCCCAAGTTCAGATCTGTAGGTGCAGTATGAAGAGACAATAGAGTAAGATAGCTATAGTCCTAAGTAAAGTTAGAATGGTGAGGCTTCCAAGGAGCAATGAGACAACCTGCACAATGGTTGTCCTCACTCCATCGGTTTGAGTGAAGAGCCACAAAATTCAGCATTTGACTCTCACATGTGCGTTGAGTGGAGGGGCTGTCATGCAGTCCTCAAAGGCCACAAAAGTCAGCATTCAACACTCCCTATGCGCACATGTGACAAGCTAAAGGGGGAAGGCTTGCCATGTGATGAAAGCTACTAATCCTCAAAAGCAAAATCAGAAATCTGCACCTCTTCTGCACATAGGAGACCGTGAAAGGGATGCCAAGACAAGAGTTGACAAGGCTGATGACTTTGGCTACAAGCAATTGCCATTTTCCTCTTTGTACCTAGCGCACCTAGGGAGGTAAAAAGAGACAGGAAAAAGGCAGTCATGTAGTGTCATGAGGCTAGGAGCATTCATGCAAGGAGAGGAGGAATAGGGGCTGCACAATGCAGAAAAAGGGAGGGCTGTACACAGGCTGAAATGTGCAGCCTAGGAGGGTTAATGTTGCAGCAAAAGCAAGTCAGATTTGATACTATTGCTTTCCATTATGCGCACAAGGAAAGAGGTGAGAAGGTGGTGTGATTTGAGGTTGCCTTAAGGCACAAACCATCGGCTTGAACACTGCCCAAGGCTGCGCAAGAAACAAAGACATAAAGGGGTGACTTATATGTGATGCCAACCGAAAACTCCTTGCCAACAAGGCTGGTTTGAGGTGTTCCTAAAGTGAGCCTATGGTAAGCAAGGGCTGAGTAAGGCCCTCCAATGCTCTAGGGCCGCGGGTCATACTCAAGGTGTGGCCATAACTTCCTAAAATCCAAAGGTCCAAAGTACTCATGCACCAACCCACTAAGTTAATAGGTTCCCCAAGTCTTTTAAACACTATCTTATGTCATATATGATACAATCTAACATGTCTATACTCTTCAATTAAATTTCTATATGCCTAAAATAAATATTTCCTTTAGTCGTAATTCTATTTATTCTCTAAGTTAGACCCATCCAATTCTATGGAAAACTATGTATTTCAAAGACAAGACAACCACTTCATACACTTTCGAATTTCTAGCATGCTTTACCCCTAAATGCAAGTTATGTAATTTCCTAATAATGCGGGATGTTACACTCTCCCCACCAAATTTGAAGTTTGTCCCCAAACTTCGTTCTATCATTCCGAATCTACTTAAGTCGGATACTACACACACTTATAATCATGCCAGACCTAACATCCCCTTATGTTAGGCATTTAACAAAGTCATCAATTAATTCAAAGTATTACAAACCAATTGCACCATACATAGTCATTAGACAACATATAACAAAATTTTAATTGTGCGTTAGGGAATAAAATCTTTTCAAAGCTTAATCATAACAGACAATTTCTATTTTCTTCTTACCCAAAAATCAAAGACCATCTCACAAAAAGGATGAGGTAAGATCGATCCAAGGACTCTAGTTATCCAAAAATCATAATGAGGCTCAAGTCTCTATTACCTACTTAGTTAGCAACTAAACACATCTAGAGGTACGGTAATTCTTACTGTATAAATTCTATATTTGATAGTTGACCGACAATGACCAACCACTTGTGTCTGCTACTTTCGTGCTCTCCTTTTAAGGCTTAGAGAAATTTTATTCTAGTGCTCAACAAAACGTGAACCTGGTCCTATGCCAGCATACCGTTGTTTATCTTTCAATTTATATTTCTTGTTCATTACGTGTGTCCACTTCATTGGCACACCGTTTCTCTTATTTGCCCACCTGCTATATTTACCCTACTAAAAGTACACGTAATTACCTACAAGGTGACCTTTAGATTTACACATTCAAAGTTGAGGGTCAGTAGTTGGTTCATCAGATTATATCCCAATTGCTACAAACAAAAAAATATTACCATCCCTACTTAGACAAATTTCAACACAATCGGATCTAGCTGCCTACTACTTGCACAGACAGAACTAATTGTTAGCTTCACTATACCCATTTTATCCATGCACTTTACATGTTACAGCTTATAATTTCGCCTATCTCCTCTACCTATAAGGAAGTTTCAATTTAATAAACACTTCACAAACATCACGAACAGACTTTCAAAATTTACTAATCTACAGAAAATTAAGTAAATATAACAAGACACATCAGATTCCAATATTATAATGTAGGAGGATCTTTGCAATTTCACCGAGGTTCATCACAACAAAAATTCAGCAATTGTTTTTACTTTCTAGTGATCTTAGTCCATTACTATTGAGGTATAGGAATTTTAACAGCATCAATTAAGTTAGCCGCACATTATTTACTAATATCTGGAATTACGTTAATGAGTACTGCTTTTGTCTCGTGCTTAGGATTTAGAAGACACCCCTAATTAAATTCTAACATGCCTTTTGTACATATCACGTAAGATGGTACCTCTGATACTGTTTGCCAAGTACACCCATAAGAGAAAAGTTTCTCGAGCTTTTCGCCGTCCTAGGTACCTCGGATATAATTGACTTCACAGATCAGGGGATCCATTACCCATGATATGAACTTTCGAATTATAACATATACTAAAATTGAACAGCTACCAATCACAACCCATCAAACAGACCGGGCTTTCAAGATTCCAATGCACCAAACCATACTTTAATTCCAATTTTCAAATACTCCTTTTTAACCGTTACACTTGACAAATTGCTACCCAAAGTTAAATATCTTTTCATGATTTTTAACCTATTAATAGAAGACTCCTCGTTAGATGCCAACACTAAGACAAAGCTTTTACGTATTTAATTTACCAAACAGAGGTTACTTACTTATTACACAACTTAATCAGTGATTCATTACTACGTCCACTCATATGGTTCCACAGATTTTAGTTTACTTATTTTAGTTATTCAAGTTATTCCCTAGATTCAATTCCTAACTAGTTTTCAGACATAGACACCTAACAGAACTTTTTCCTTAGTTAATTCTCGGTGTTTGACGGTTTGATACCACCATGTTACCGAGGAATGTGTTGGCCAGACCCATTCTCAGAACAACTGGAGCATCACCTCATCACACACTGGGAATCGTCAATTTCCATACTTTATTATTTATTCTTTATTCAGGTATTAATTAATTACAGTCTATTACCCATCAGACTTCTCTCTTGAGGAGGTTTTCGTGTCTCATAAATACTAATTCTACTTTCGTCATGCCAAGCAACGAGCGGATCCTACTCACTGCATGACATACACGACAGTAGTCTCAAAATTGAGGCACGGTTCCCACTTCAGGACAGAGTCACAAACAATCACTTACAACAAAACAACTCAATTCAACTGCAGCACAGTATTATCAAACTACTCAATCCAAATAATTCAATGCAGTGAAATAGACATCACAATAGGGCAGGGCATATACTACAACAATGCCTAGTATTCCACACCTAAACAACATTCAACAACCACAACAGTAAAACAGTGCAATCCAGGTCAACTCAATTTCTCAATCTTATAGACTTATCACAGCAGAAACCAACCACTACACAACCAATCACAGTAAGTCAAATTCCTGTAATACAGCCTACACTTTAAACAGTAACTTATAAGATTCTCACGACTCAAACTGCTCAAGTAATATATTTCAAACTACTTTAATTCCACCAAATACCTTCAGCATGTTTTAAAATGATTCTAATATTTCAGTCAAACTAACTTTCACAATTTATTCAGCACGTGCCAATCATGATTCAGACAATCCAGTAACTTAATCCAAGCAGTCAGCAACCAACAAACAATTTAACAGTTAAATTCAACAGCAATGATGAATCAAACATATACAAACAACAACAAATGCAACAATGACTTTTCAGCGTGCTTTGTCCTCACTCGCACACTTCCCGGGAAAACTTCCCAGGAGGTCACCCATCCCAGAATTGCTCCAAGTCAAGCACGCTTAACTGTGGAGTTCTTCCGATCCGGGCTACCGAAAAGTAGATGCATCTTGTTAGTATAGGTAGTACCAATTAATTCTTATAAGCCATTCTCAACTGTACTGTCCCATACCAGCACAGTCTCTGGAATCCCTCTCTTTCCGGTGTTATTCGATTCATTCATGTACCCCCGTCGCTGGAAGCCTGCCAGGAGCCGCTCCTTGTCCGTGCCCTTGCGCACCGGCGATCACTCCCCGCCCTCGTCAGCGCCCGGGATGTTACATGCCCACCAGCTTCCGCCTGGTTCGTCCTCGAACCACACCGTACTGGATGAGAGGCCCTGCTCTGATACCACTTGTAACGCCTGGCAACTTGCAAGGATTAATGACTGTCCCCACACACTAACACGAGACTTTTCAGCGTGCTTTGTCCTCACTCGCACACTTCCCGGGAAAACTTCCCAGGAGGTCACCCATCCCAGAATTGCTCCAAGTCAAGCACGCTTAACTGTGGAGTTCTTCCGATCCGGGCTACCGAAAAGTAGATGCATCTTGTTCTGCATGCCCATTCGGTTGATAAGGATGCTCCTTGCATGTGGGTTGCAAGTCATGTTGAGCTTCCTCCTTACCTCTGTGCGTACGGTTCTAGCTTGAGTAGGAGAAGCCAAATTAAACCCTTGAAGAAGCTTAAGGGAGAGGTTGTTGCCCCTGCAGCAGCACTAACTTCAGCCCTGAAGGTAAAGTCTAGTTAAGCCTTCCTCTCTTCCCTATTCTGTTCGATCCTTGCATGAGTGTTGAGAGATTGTAAACTTCCATTCTACCGCTTCTTCCCATTCTGTTCGGTCAACACAAGTGTCCTAAGAAACTGGTTTTGTCATCTATTTCCTTACTACTCATCCTTGGAACTGTTGGTAGTCGGTATGTGCATAGGCTGTGGTATCTAGCTTTGTTTGAATTCAAGTAATGGGACAGCTTGTTGTAGGCCCCTTTTGCGCACCATGTAGTGTAAGGATAAAGATGTGAATAAAAATCCTAACCCCTTTAATGATGGGAACCGATTCTGTGAGGAATTGGAAACCTTGGATGTTGTCATTGTTAACTAGATGATGTTAGATATATATATATATATATATATATATATATATATTTATTGTAGAGGGGGTCTACTGGGTACAGCGTGGGTACCCTCCAAATCTTGTAAGCATGGCTACTTAGAAAATAAAGGAGTGGCACTTAATTAGTGGACAGGATCGAATTGGTCTATATAGATGAACCTTGAGTTTTGCTGTTGCTAACAAATTAGGAAAGAGGAACTTAGTAATAACCGAATTGGCATATGTTGGGGACTTAGGATTTTATTATGATAATATGTTATTAAATAATGGGAAGGCAGAAATTGGTGATGCACTAGAAGCATGGTTAAAATTGAGTAAAATATAGAATATTGGGAGGCATGGAATTGGGTTTATGAATAATAGGAATGTATGAATAAAATTTTGACTTGTACCGCATGTATTTAGGTGCACGCAACTCTTATTGTTGGGCTGAATTTTGGTGCTGTTGATTTTTGCATGGACACGAGGTAAGTGTCAGGCGATATTGCCTAATGTGACTATTAACTACTGGTATTAAATTGTGACATGATGCTCCATATGCCGTAAAAATATTAAATAATGAAAGGAAACTATGTGTGATGGCTATATGATTATGAGGTAAAGACGTTATGTGGCAGCATAACGCATATGAAAGGTATATAAGCATGCATCTTACATCATACCGCATTTTTACGCTTTGTGTGTGAAAGCATAGCATGACTTGCATGTATCAAGATCATATAGGCCTTGTTTTAGAATAGTTATGTACAGGACCATGTGTTTGAGCAAGCATCATATAGGCATCCCCAAGGTACCGGGGGTACGGGACACTTGGC